>WEIU01012133.1:17751-31144 GCA_013389925.1 Aegithalos caudatus
GTGGAGAATTTAATATTGCAAAAATGCTGCGGGAATGCAACAGCCCCTGCAAGAGCAGGCGGGGAGAGCTTTAAGGAGGAGTTGCCGCGGCCATTCATTGTGAAAATAGATGCCCCATATGTCAGCGAGCGGCCACACAGATGCAGCTTTTGGAGCTTTTCGAAGTGCTCGGGTTGGATGTTGCAGCTTGGCTCTCCCTGCATCCTGCAGCCCTCGCGTGTTTTTGGGATTGGGGGGTGACAGGCAGTGCGTGGCCCGGAGGGAGCAGGTCCCAAACTGGGTTTGGAGCTGCCTCGTGTTGTGTTTATTTATTTATGTATTCCAACTAAGCCGTCTGTGAAGCCTTCCACAGCAATCCTTGCAAAGGGAGGACGTTGGGAAGGAGGTGCCTGCACAGCTCTTGCCACACAGTTTTCCTTTGTAAAAGAAAAATGTAAAGTTGTTGTATAATTTATTCCTAATTTGGGTTTGCTGCAGTCATCTTTTCCAGCCGAGCAGGGAATTGTAAAAGTTTCCGATGGGAAGAGCCAAGGGACTTTGATAATGCAGGATTGAACCCGGTGGTACCCAGAGCACTCTGCCACTGGCAGGGGGGCCCTGGGACACCCTTGGGGGCACAGGGGGGTCCCCAAAAACCCTGGGGGTGCAAAGGCTGAGCGTGCAGAGGTGGTGACAGGCAAGGAGCTGTGCTGCTGGCCCTGCAGGGGTGCTCAGTGTCCCCCACGCTCCCCAGCACGGAGCGTGTCCTCCCCAGTACCAGGAAAAAGGGAAGATGGAAGTAGCCAACCCACAAAACATGATCTCAATGAATGGCATCATTCTTGACTCCCTTTGCCGTCCTCCTCGCTCTCTGCAGCACCAGTGCCTGCATTCCAAGCCCAGATAACTTTTCCAAGTTCAGCTGTTCAGGCTGGGGTTTTGCTGGGGAAGGGGTTTCAGCTCCGGGGTTTGCACCAGAGGTGTCACTCCTTGGGATAATCTGCATTTCGGGATCAGCTTTCATGTGTTGCACAGGAGGTTCCTCAGCAGCTCTGGAAAGTACAGCCCAGAGCCCCAGCCAGCTGCTGAGCCCTCTCCCTGCTTTGAATCCTTTCCAGAGTTGTTCTGAGAATTTGCCAGAGATTAATTTTTTTGATGCGGCGTGTCAGGGGAACATGTGAGCAGCAGAGTAGTTCTTATTCCCTGCAAGGAATCCCACCTGGTTCAGGGGGACCCTACCTGTGCAATGCAAAAAAAGAGGGGGGATCTGCTTCCTGCACGATCTGTAAAGGTTAAAACCCCCTGCAATTCAGAAACAACACTTTTCTTCTTGGCCTTTCTGTAGCAGGAATGAGCAAGTGCCTCCAGCATTGTGCTCGTGGTTCTGAGCCACAACCCCTGTCCCCCCTGAGGGTCCATCCAAATACAAAATACACCTGAAGTCAAAGACACCCCTGCATTTCACCCTGTGCTTCTTCCTGCCTTCATTCCCTCTTTTAAGCTACAGACTGGTGTTTTTTTGTTGTTGTTGGATGTAGCAACCCATAGCAAATCAGCTTTTCCTGCAGCCTGATCCTCACCTTCAGAGGTGAGGCTGCTCTGGCCAGGAGGGCCTGGATGTGGATGGGAGCTCAGAAGTTGAATGGTTGCCCAAATCCAGCCCATTTGGCTGTCATGACTAATAGGATATGATTTTGGAAGAGGAGGAGGGGGGAAGGAAGAGGAAGTCCTTATTAATTTCAAGCCAAGCACAGTCTGAGGCTGTAAATCCAGACTCTGGTGACAGCAGATATATCCAAGAGTCTCCCAAATTCCTTGCAACGGGGAAATTATTCCCTGGCAAAGGCCACATGGGAGAAAACACCTGCAAATATGCAAATTTCTCCATTGGAATAATAAAAGGGAAGGGGGTGCAGCATCCATGAGGGCACTGATTCATAAATACATTGAAATGATATTTGAACTAAGTATTGCTGCCTGTTGATCTCAGAGCTAAACCTCAGGGTCTGTTGTTTCCAACACAATTCCCAGTGCTCCAGCTGCAGAGGGAAGCTGAGATTATGAGCAGCACATCCCACGTGATGCTGGCTGAGCCTGCACCCTATGGACTTTGACCAAAGGCCCTGCACCTACTCCAAACACCACAATTCCATGTGAAACACCCTTGTTTTCCCCAGCCAGGAGTCTGAGTGGAGCAGCTGTAAAGCTGCAGTGTTAGTAGTTGTTGGGGTTTTTTTTTTTGCAGCCCTGGGTAGGTGGCAGGTTGTTGCTGGTGTAAGATTAACCTGCAAGCAGCTCCTGTGGGTTGTGCAATGTGCATTTTGCCTCATCAGCACCACCTCAGCCTCTCCCCACTCACACACTCCCATGACACAGGCACTTGGCAAGGGCAAAGCCCTGCCACGGTCAGCCAGCTGCAAGCCTAGCAAAGCCTGGACTAGCAGCAAATTTCAGCTCCAGTTGTTGATTTATTTTTAATTCATTTTTTTAAGGGTGCCCTGTTGAATTAGTTTAGGTGCTGGAGGTGCCTGTGTGCCTGCTTTGGGTTAAGAGGGGCCAAATGTTTATAAAGAGGTGTAAAAACCTTGTGCAATGCCAGGCTGGAGGAATTACCCAGCTTGGGAAGAGGAAAATGTGGTTGGGGCAGAAAGTGGCTGGAGATGAAGCAAAGCACTGCTGTGCCCAGGTGAGCCAGAGGAGCTGGGATACCTGGGTGAGCCCTGAGGAGGTGTTTGTCCTGTCCCAGCACGTCCCAACACATCCCAGCACGTCCCAACACATCCCAGCACGTCCCAGCATGTCCCAACACGTCCTAATATGTCCCAGCACATCCCAGCACATCCCAGCATGTCCCAGCACATCCCAACACGTCCCAACACGTCCCAGCATGTCCCAGCACATCCCAACACATCCCAGCATGTCCCAGCACATCCCAACACGTCCCAGCATGTCCCAGCACATCCCAACATGTCCCAGCACGTCCCAACACTGCTGGTCAGGGCAGCAGCTACCCAGGCTCTTGGTAGGGACAGGACATAAATATTTAAAAGTTCCATCTAGAAGCAATTCTAGCAATAAAAGTGCTGAGTTGCAGGAGCAGTGAGCAGAGAGCTGAGTGCTCCTCAGTGCCACCCTGAGCTTGGCTCCTTTTTGGTTGTTTTAGGCACCAAAAACCTTGGGGCTTCCTTAGGGGTGAATTCCCTCCCCTGACACATGCACAAGCTGCTCAGGTGAGGCAAATGATGCTCCATGAAAACCACAGGAGTGTTTTGGAGAGATGAGACACTTCACATGGAGCCATGGCACCTGGTTGCAGCAGATTGGCAGATTCTGGATCCTGCAGTTGAAAATACACAAGATAACTAAAAAGTCCTCTTTTTTCCCTGTATTTGTTGTCACTTGTGCCTTTTCTCTTTCTGAAAAGAGCTGTGACAGCACCTCTAGAAGCCTCTCTGAGAAGGATTGGAAACCAACACACCTGAAAAAAGATCCCTTCTTTAAGCTGTAAAAGAAGAATAGTGTGGGAGTTCTGTTAGCACAGGAGTGGGGATGCTCTCCCAGCCCTCTGCAAACGCACTTGGAGGCCCAGAGCTCCTTACCCTGGTCCTTGTGATGGTTCCCAGCCCTGCCCCAAGGGATTCACCCCATGAACTTGCATTCCTGATGCTGCTCCAGCTCCAGAGGCAAAGCTCTGCCCCTCACAGGACTGGGCAGGTCCCAGCTGTGATGGCAGAGGGTGGCACAAGCAATTCTGAGTAAGAATTACTCACCAGGAGTCCCTTCCAGCTGTCACTCCCGTTTTGGGGGAGCATTTGGGGGTGCATTTACAGGTTTGCAGCGTGGCCAGCAGCAGCATCATTAGATGAAATGTTGAGTCAGCCTCCAGTGGCCAGAGAAATTGCAGGAGTGTTCTTCTCGTTGCAGACGTGGACAGAGCTATAATTAAAAAAACATAAAAATCTGTTTCATTACCTGTGGAGTTCCTTAGGGCCTGTCTGGGAATAGTTTAAGGGATTAGCATTATCAGCTCGAGCAGGGTTAGCAGGGAAGCAGATCCAGGAGCTGGAGCTGTGCCACGTCAGATATTATGGGCTGTGCTGGCCAAGTGGTGAGGGCCATTGGGTGCAATTTCCATATCTGCTCATTGGGCAAAAAGTTGGGGCTTTTTTTCTTTGCTTTTGCCTTCCAAATCCACAATATTCTGCACTTGACAAGTGTGGATGGAAAACTGCCTCCTGCTCAGTGGCCTTGGCTCAGTAAAGAACAGTTTGGAGAGGGGAAGTCTGAGGCTGCTGCTTTGTAGGCCTTTCTCTTGCCTCAAAGCCAGAACTAAACCCATCCTTCAAATCTCCCCATCCTTTTAAACTGGGGATTCCAAACACAGAGAGTTCATCCCACCAGCAAAGTCTCTGGGGTGCCAAAGCATTTCTGAGTTATCTTTCCTTTGGACATGGTGCAGAGAGAGGCTGAGCATCCTCTGTGGGAGCTCCAAGGAGCCACTCCTGCATCCTGGTCCCCTGGTGCTGTCAAAGCTGTGGCAAATCCCTCTGGATTTGTAGGGGCAGAGATGGCATCAGGGAAGGCTCAGGGGTAGGAGCTCCTCTGGCTACATCCCCCAGTTGCTGTTGCTGTGGCTTTTTGGGCTGCAAAATCTGAGTCCTGTGAAGCCCGATGCAAACAACCTCTGCAGCTGGGGTAGGGTTTCACATTTGTAAGAGAGAAAGCATTTTTTTTTTCCCCTACTCGAGCAGGAAAACTTCATAGAGCTGAGCTGATCCAGTTTCTTGCTGGTGCTGTTTTGTTAGCCTACTTAGCCTGCAATTTTATAATCAAGGCTGGGTTTTCTTAGCCTGCACCCAGGCAGATCAAAAATCGTGAGAAGAACTGAAGCCCGAGCAGCAGCCACTTCTACTGCATTCAGATGAAAACAGTGAGGGGGGGAAAAAGAGAAAGAAAAAAGCCAGCAGAAGTTGCAGATGAGATGCCAAAGATAAGGCAGCAATAGAAAATCAGTGCAGGAGTCAACACTTCACTGTGTCTGCAAGAAGAGGCCTTTAATGAAGGCTGAGTCAGCACGGACTCGGGAGCTGCTTTTGAAGGAGAATCTTTTTCTAAACAAAAAAATATGTAATTGCACTCAATGAAAAATGCTGATGAGTGCCAAAAGGCCTCAGAGCATCGTGTGGCTGCTCTGTGCAAGTCCCAGGCCGTGGTTTTGTGCCCGTGTTCATCCTGCAGTGGGGGCTGATCCCCAGCTTCCTCACTCCTGGGTTTTCAGCAGGGCTTATTTCACACTCAACCAACAAGTTATAAAAATTACAGCTTCACTCCATGGTATCATTCCTCTTATGAATGTTTATTGCTTCTCCAGTAGTTCAAGGTCAGGTACAGAAAATGACTCAAAGTCTTTTGTTGTTCTGGCAGCCTCTAAAGTGATGGAAGGCCCAAGCCAGCAAAGACAAACTGGCACCGAAAGGGAAGGGAGGAAGAATATTTTAAAGGCAAACCCAGCATTGATTACTGACGTTTCAAAGTAGGTTTGGATTAGATATTAAGAAAAAAGCTGTTTCCTGTGAGGATGGTGAGGCACAGGGTGCCCAGAGCAGCTGTGGCTGCCCCTGGGTCCCTGGAAGTGTCCAAGGCCAGGTTGGACCAGGCTTGGAGCAGCCTGGGACAGTGGAAGATGCCTTTGGACTGAGATGAGCTTTAAGTTCTCTTCCAACCCAAACCATTCCCCAACTGGGTGATTCTTCCCCTGGGTTTGCTCCCCTCTCTGCTCTCCCATCTCTGGTGTGCAGAGCCCGCTGGAGTCTCTGCCTCCAGTCCCTGCACGTAGGAAGGGAGACAATCCCTGCCACAATCCCTGCCCAAGCAGGCCACAGCAGCTCAGAAGGTCCTTCTGGCAGCAGCTGTGCCTGCAGGGGTTGTGCAGCACCAGGCACAGCCCTGGGCACGGCCCCTCCTTGCAGGGCACCTCTCCAGCCCTGGCAGCTGCCCCCGAGTTAGAGCCACGCTTCCCAGCTTGGATTTCAACACAGCCCTTCTTCCTAGGGCTGCTTTAATTGCCTGCAATTAGGGTCTCCAGTGCTGCAAAAGTATGGAGAAATAAAAGGCAGTCTGGCTTTGTGAGGGCTGGGATTGATTTCTTCTCTCAAGCAGCTGATGCTGTGACCTTTCAGAAAGGAGCTGTCAGCCTGTGGGGTTTGTGCATGCGAGTGCCCAGGGTTAAAGCACAGATATGGGACATTTATTGTAGGAGAGGAGCACCTGTAGGAGCTGAGAATAGCTAAAGGAACAGACAGGGACTTTACATGCTGTCATCAAAATGCCAAAACCCCTTTGGGCTAAGCTAGGAGTTAAGTAGATTTGTTTAAGCACTTGACAAAAAGGCCTGGAGCAGAAGTGCAGGGCACAGCCCAGAGGGTGCAGGGGTCACCCCAGCCCCCCAGGAGGAGGTCAGGGTCTGGCCAGCAGGGAGCCACAGGGGCACACACGGGTCTGACCGTGATTTCCTTGCAGCTTGGGCAGTAGCAACAGGACAGGGAAGCTGCTGTGCCCAAATCTGAGCATCACTGAGGTTTGGGAGCTGGAGATGCAGATAAATCCTGCAGTCAGTGCCCTCGTGCAGGTTGGCTTCTCTGAAGGGAAAGATGCTGCTGGTTAATGCAGAAGTTCCCTCCCAAGCAGACTTTGATACTTAACCGTGTTAATTAAATGCTTTCAAAAACCACAAGATTGACCTTCACTGCTTGCCCACAGATTTTTCTCTCATTTAACAAGCAGAGGGTTGTCAGAGTAGCCTATTAAAGGAGAAGAAAGGCAGTGCTCTAATACTGTTGGGTTTTGACCTGTTCCAAAGTGTTTTTCTCCTTTTTAACTCCTAAGAGATGAAAACCACAATCCCCTAACAACCTGCCAGGAGAAACCAGGCTGAGTCAAAGAGTTCTTGGCTGAAATAAGGCATAAAATCTGATAAAATAGTGAGCATACTTAAAATTTAAGTTTTTTAGGTATCTAGACAATATGTCAAGACAACCATCATATACACAGGTCCTTGTGCAGCCAGAGAGCTCTGCTCTGTGACATGGAATTGTCCTTTGGGAGACACCCTCTGGAAAAAAATAAAGGCAAAGAGCACAGACTCTGACTTCCTTACCTTTCCCAAGGACACCAGCAATTTGCTCATTGCTAATAAAACTTTGGAACATCTCCACAGAAAACTTGGATCCCTGCCAAGCAATCAATTCTATAAATTAACCAAAAGAGCAGATTGTGCATTGCATGGAAGGACATCCCACATCCCAGAGCAGCCCCAGACAGCAGCCCTGGAGCTGGAGGGAGAGCCCAGAATAGCCCCTGGCAGCTGGGGAGGATGGCACAGGTGCTGCATTCAGAGGTGATGAGAAACAAGTTGCTTTCTGGAGACAAGAAATGAAACAATTCTTCCCTGAAGGAGTGACTGGGCACAGGAATGGTCTGCCCAGGAGGTGCTGGTGTCACTTGTGTCACACGTCACTGGACGTGCTGCTCAGTGCCAGGGTGGTGAGGAGGTGTTGGGTCAGGGGTTGGACTTGATGATCTCAAAGGTCTTTTCCAGCCTGGCTCATTCTGTGATTCTGTGAAATGAGACAAGGCTGAAGAGAGAAGTCAGAGAGAAGGACCCCAGGGCTTGCACCTCTGCAGGGAATGTGCCCTGGGAATGTCCCCTTGCTCAGAGCCACCTGAGCACCTCAGGCTTCCTCCCAGCATGACTTCAGCTCCATTCATGTCACCAGGCAGCTTCCTTTAGAGCCAGGCATGCCATTTTTTACTTCTTTTTTTTTCTTTCTTTTTTTTTCCTTTCCCCTCAAAAACATTTGGTACTTCCCCCGCAAGGAATCAGGAGCTTTCTGTCTGATAAGGGCTGGAACAGCTTCCTGCACTAGGGGAGAATTCCTCCTCTGGCTCTTCCTGCACCGAGCCAGAACAATGCCAGCCCTTCCAGCATTGCTTTACCTCGGATAATCTCATTTAGGGTCCATCCTGTGCGAGCATCTGCTGCCAGGGGGGGCTGCTTTTAAAGCGGTTTGCTTTAAAAAAGGGGTTTTTAAAAGGTTTTTTTTTTAAAAGGCATCGCCACAGCAAAGCAGCAGGAGCAACCCTGAGCTTCACTCAGGGCTGATGCAGAGCAGGGCCCTGTTTGGAACAGTGGGGGATGAAGATTTTTTTTCTTTTCCCTTAAAGGAGAGGCTAAATAGGATTTTTTTCATGTCTTCATCCTGAAAGTGCACGTGGTGAACTCAGAGCATCCGTGTCCTTTAGCAGGACTCAGTGGGACTGAATGTGCTTGCTTGGGGTTGAGCACACACAGAGAAGAATTTACAGGCTTGGGATGTATTTTGTTTGTTGCTAAGTGGGGTGGATGTTATGGATCTGTGTTGATGATTTATTTATCCTGCTTCTCTTGGTTACTTTTTTCCCCCCGTTTCTGCTTTCAATTTTCCCCAGTTCTGCTTATCTGCACGTGGAAAGCAGTCTCCTTTCTGGGAGTGTGTGTGTACAAGTGAAGCTACAGCCTCAAACCTCACTTGGGGAATTCTGTGGAGGCTTTGACAGAAAGGCTCATAAAGGGAAGTTTGTATTTTCAGTTTCTGCTTTAGAAGGCTGGCTGGAGAGGTGTGACCTGATGGGCTTTGATCCATGTGGACATATGTAGAGAGAAGAAAAATCTTCCCACTTGTGTCACTTTATTGGGAGGACAAGACTTGCTGTCACAAGTCTGTCACAGTGCTGGGCTGTCAGGATTTCTTCACAGTTTTCCAAATTGAGATAAAATTGCATGATAAAACCTGGGGAAAGGCTTTTGTTCTTTATGTATGGCTTGTGTTCTTTATATGCCAGACAACCAAGCCTGTGCTCTTCAGCCTGGAGGAGACATCTCAGCAATGTGCAGCTTCTTCCCAGGGTGCAGCTCCAACCTCTGTTCTCTGTGGCAGGGACAGGAGCCAGGCAGTGCTGGAGCTGTGGCAGTGGGGTTGGGATGGATTTCAGGGAAAGGTTCTTCCCCCAGAGAGTGCTGGGCTGCCAGGCTCTCCAGGGAATGGGCACAGCCCTGAGGCTGCCAGAGCTCCAGGAGGGTTTGGACAGCACTGCCAGGGAGAGGGTGGGATTTTTGGGGGTCTGTGCAGGGCCAGGAGCTGGGCAGGACAATCCTGATGGGCCCCTCCCAGCTCAGCTGGGTTCTGAGGAGGTGTTTGGCAGGTCTTGCTCTCTGACCTCTGGCTTCAATGGGTTTGAGCTTGAAAGAGCTTCCCTGGGAGCTGCATCCACCTTGTCCTGCACAGCCTGGAGCTCCTGGAGCCTCCCCCTGTGCCAGCACTGCCCAGGCATCGGCAGCACCCAGAGCAGCTCCAGCCCAGCCCTGCTGGTGCTGGCAGTGCCATGGACAGGAGGGCAGCTCCTGCCAGGAGTCCTGGGCTGCCCTGGGCTGGGGCAGTGCCCAGAGCTGCACTGCTGGAGCCTGGGTGGTGCCAGGGCTCTCAGGGTTTGGTTTTCCTGCAGTTCCCGTGGCTTCTCCCTGGGAATGGTGTCCTGGTGTTTCTAAAGTAGGACCTGCTGGTTTGCTGGAGGCATTGCCAGCAGAGGGAGCAGGAGTTGGTTCCTTCCCTCTGCACTGGTCACAGCTATAAAATACCATCTTCAATAACTGGGATATAAAAATAAGCAAGTGAGCTCTTGCATCATTAAAGAATAGCAAGAGAGCAGGATAATCAAAGCCTTGACCATGTTGAAACTTAATCACAATATTTAGCTGAACCTTTTGCCAAAATTCCCTGTGACAAAACGCAGGGAAGCAGATCCTCTCCTCCCATGCCAGAGCTGCTGGTGTTACGGTGTTCCTCTCATGAAGGAAAGCTTTGGGCAAAGTTGTCACCTAATTTCTGACCTGCACATGAATTAACACAGCCCTCCTGTTCATCAGGGCCTTCTGCAGAAGCTGAAGATGCTCAATAAAGAAATGGCTTGTGGAACATTCCTCTGTTTCAATGGGTATTCCCATTTGGCTCTAAAAGTTATTGATATTTAATCACTCAAAGCATGACCAAATCAATGGGCAGTTTTCTCTCTGTGGAGCACAAATGGCCCATTTTATCCCAAGGTATCTTTACTCATTGGCAGAAAATCATAACTCCCAAGTTTTACATGCAGAGCATCAGCAGGAGGTGTCTGCTGTCAGTGCAGTTGAAATGTCCACATTTACAATATGCTGAGCAACCCCAATCTGTGCTTGGTAAAACCAGACTCCTGTGTCTGCCTGGAGCAGAGGTAACAGAAATAAAACTGTGTTGCCTCCCATTGCCCTGATTGGGTTTTATTCCAGCCTGCTGTGAAGGTGATGGCACCAGGACAGGAATCATCCCCCAGGGAAGGTGCTCAGTGGGCAGAATCCTCTCTGGGGTGGAATGGGGCTGCATTAGGGGTGGGAAGCAGGAGCTGGAGGACAAATCTCTGTGCATGCCCTTCTGGGGACAGTGACACTCCAAAGGGACCCTTGGCTGAGCCCCCCAGCTGAGTCCTTCCTGACCCAATCACTCCCATGTGATATCCAAGCCCTGCTTTCCCAAGTTTGAGGCTCCTGCCTGCTTTGGGCTGGACAAGGCTCAGCACTGCCCAGGGGGCTTGGCCAGGAGGCAGCCCTGGGAGGGTGCTGGTGACACAGCAGTGTCCCTGTGCCAGGCTGTCCCTTTGGGGCTGAGAGCTGTGACACCACAGGAGCCTGGCACTGCCTTTGCAGCCCTGCTGCTGCCCAGCCTGGCACTTGGGCCAGCCCAAAGGGGGAGATGAGCTCAGGCTGAGCACGTGTTTCAGTGTGAGCACAGAGCCCTCCCAGCTGTGCCTGCAGCAGATCAGAGGGTGGGTGGCAATGTCACCTTCCTTTCCCAAAGCCATTTGCATTTCCCAGCGCAGCTGAGAGCTCCAGGAGGTCCTGGAGGAGGCTGCAGCCAGGGCAGAGGCAGGAGCTGGCTGTGTGTTCAGGGGAGATGCAGCTCTGCTGCAGAGCTCCCACTGTGCTGTTTGAAAACCCCTTGGCTGGGAGGAAATCCCAGCTGTGCCAAGCACAATAAAAACCTGAAAGGCAATATTGGAACTGGGGAGAGACCTTGGGCAAAAATGTGTCTGTGGGGTGTCTGATGCAAGTGCATCTTGTCACCCTAAGAAAATTGGGGTTTGGGGCTCCACATGGCAGTGGGGAAAGGAGTTGAACTTGATGATGTGGGTCCCTTCCAACTTATGATATTTATAAATGTTGGGGGTGGGTGCTTCACTGTTGGGAGCAGTGAGTTTGGGAAGTACAGAAGTGTTTGTAGCAGGGCTGGGGCTGATGGATTTAAGGCAAATCCTGCTCCCCTTGTGGCTGAGGCAGATGGGGCACCTGCTTTTGTGTTAAATATAGGGCAGTTGCTGCTGCCTGCTCAGGACTGGTGTGGGAAGCTGGTGGTCACTCAGGGTGGTGTTCAGAGCTGAAATCTCAGTGGGTAAGGGGAAATAAAGAAAGCAGGTGGATACTGGGAGTGATGCCCAGCTCGTGGGCAGACCTGCAGCATCCCTCAGTTCACCCCCTGGTGTGGGAGCCTCATCCCTGCATCCATGGGGCTGCTTGGGGAGCACCCACTGGCAGGGCAGGGTCCCTGGGGAGACTTCAGGGTGCTGCTGCTGCCCTGAGGAGCAGAGCCAGGGACAAATGCCTGGGTGAGCCACACTGCAGGAATATTTGGGAAGCTCTCAGCCCTCTGTGGTGCTTTTGCACTGCTGGCAGGTGTGGGAGGTGTGTGTGTGTGTGTGTGTGTGTGTGTNATCCCACCTCCTCCCCAGCCAGGCCAGGTGCTCTTTGGCACGGAGAAAACAGGCAGCAAAAGCAGCCTGGTCCTCCAAATCCTCCTGCACAAAAGCCCTTTTGTTCCCCTGGTGAATTCCAATTCTCCAGTTTTGCTTCCAGCAAACTCCCACTGCAAGAAGACAGGCGAGGGCTGAAAACAAAGTGGCAGCAAAATGAAAAGTCCCTCGTAAAAGAAAAAAGAAAACAAAAAACAACCCAGCCAGGGCTGGAGGCTCTTTTCTAACAGCTTCCCTGGCCTGCATCTCCTGTGGATTTCCTGATTTGAGATAAGCAGCAAAGGAAGCAGCTCTGGGATGGGGAGGCAGAGTGGGCTGGGCAGAGGGAAGATGGGGATTTATGGAGTGCTGGTGACTGGGGAATGCCTGCCCCATCCCCTCCCTCCCAGAGCTCCAGTGCTGGGATCTCTCATGCTCCAGTGTTGCTCAGTCCATCTCCATCACCCTCACATCCTCCCCAGAGCTGCAGGAGGACGTGGCCATCCCACTGCTGGGAGCCACGAGGGGTGCACCCAGCTCCAGGGACCACCAGGAGAACAAAACCAAGTCCTTTATTAGGGCACCTCCTGGACCCCAGCAGGATTTCCTTGGACCTTGGCTGTGTGTTTCTTGCAGCTTCACTGTCCTGCAGCTGTGAGTGATTTGGAGGGTTTGCCTTTGAGAGGGTGTGATGGGAGCAGTGGAAGTGAGGCTTGGGCCACCTGTGAAGTTGTTTTTTGGGTGCCAAAGCATTTAAGCAAAGGAAGGTGAGAAGGAGGAGGCTTTGGGCCTGATGGGATGCCTGTCAGGCTGTTGGAGATGAGGGGCTGTGTGGACAAAGCATAGAATTCTGCCTTTTGTGGGCTGCATCCTTTGGCAGCTGCTGAGATCCTGGTCCCTGGAAGTGCCTTGCTTTGGTGGCTGTGACTCAGAGCCCACAGCAGCAGAAGTGTTTGTGCCTGAATTCCTCACTGCAGGCACAGGGGACACACAGACAAGGCTTGTGCAGCTCTGGGAGTGCTGAGATCCCTGTGGGTCCCTTCCAGCAGGGATGTTTGTGATTTTCCATGTCACCCATGGCCACGGATGGGGTTATTAGGGCTGAAATTTGCATGTGCACATCCCGGTGCTCCATCCTTTCCATCACCTCCCCTCTTCATCCCATGGGTCTGAGGCACTGCCTGTTCCTCACAGAGGTGAATCAGGAGAGAGCTGAAGCAGAGGATCTGCTTCCCTGCGTTTTGTCACAGGGAATTTTGGCAAAAGGTGCAGCCAAATGTTGTGATTAAGTTTCAACATGGTCAAGGCTTTGATTATCCTACCTTTGTGCCACACCATCACACAGCTCTCTTGCTATTCTTTAATGATGCAAGAGCTCACTTGCTTATTTTTATATCCCAGTTATTGAAGATGGTATTTTATAGCTGTGACCAGTGCAGAGGGGAAGAAGCAGCTTGCACCCAGATGGGAGGAGGGTGTTTGGGATCCCTGAGGGCCAGTGCTGGGGTGAGCTCGGGGCAGCCCCAGGTGGGTGGAACTCCCTGGGATGGGGTGGGATTCC
>WEIU01012139.1:4182-15412 GCA_013389925.1 Aegithalos caudatus
AACACAGAGCAAGAAAGAAAGAGAAGTAACTTTGAATGGTGTGTATTTTTTAATAAGGTGTGCAAGTTGCATTTGGACTGGTTTTCCTTCTGCTTTGTTTTGGTTTTGGGGTTGTTTTTTGGGTTTTGTTGTTCTTTGTTGTTTTGAATTTTTTCAAACTGAGTAGAAAACAGGGTTTCTGTGGTGTAAGAACAAAGCCACTGCATGTGTGGAGAGCAGTGAAATACTAATTGGATTACAGGTGCTCTTAATTATCGTGCACTGAAGGTGTTCAGTTTTCCTATGATCAAGGCAGTAGTGTGAATATGGACTGCAAGAAAGGGTTTTTTTCTTATGCTAAGTGGAAAGCTGGGAGAATACAAAAAGGGTGAGTAATGCTGACAGGAACTTTACTAAAACTTTATGCATCTCTTGTCTCTCCTTTTTCCTGAAGGACAGTGTTTTTCCTTATAGTGTGAACATTTAGCATTCTTTTGTGAAGCACTTTGCTAATTAAATACCTGTAGCACTTCTGATATGCTTGCAGTGTGGGAGGACAATGACTTCTGGCACAAGATAGAGCAGCCTGTTCTGAGTTATTGTATTAAAAACTTTTCCCTGAAAAACTAAGGCATTAAGTAGAAAACTACATGGGGTAACTTCAGTGTCCTGACATTTAAACCTGGTTCTAGACAGATTTGAAAACTATCTGTGTTTGTGGTCTCAAAGAAGGCAAGAAGGTTCTGAAGAGCCGTAGAAGTACAGGCATAAAAAGATTTTATTATTCTGTTCTTTTCTCCTACTGACTTTCTCCCTGTTGCTAGGAGAAATATAAGGTAAAGGCTCCCAAATTTTTAAGACACCATAGCTATTTCCTGCCAAGTGTTTTTTCCTAGGACTGACTGTTCCAATACTCAGTAGGCACAAAAAAAACTTATAATAAAGCAAACCACTCATCCACATTTTTTTTTTTTTAATATTCCAAGGGTCAGGAAAGAGAGAAGTTTAGAAGAATGAGAGGGTGAAAGAGCTGTTGCTGTGGGAGTGGATCACAATTTAGAAGTGGAAAACCCAGACCTGGTGGTCCTTGGTCTTGGCTTGGCTTGAAGTGTACAGAAAACTGCCTCAGAGACCTGGAAGATGTGTCTTGTTCAAGCTCTCTGGTTGTTCATTTAGTCTTTAAAAAGAAGAACCCTGCTTAGGCATTTCTGTCACTTTTGATGTGTGATCAGAATTCAACAATGCTACATTTCTGTCAAAGGCTCTTCAACTCCAACGCTTTCATATCTTCAATTTTCATAATTGATTTGATAACAAAATTACTTAATATTAAGTTCATGACAACATTTTTCAAGAGAGAAAGGCTTCCTTCAACCATTTTCCTCCCCTCATTACTGTATTTTAATTCCTATCTCTGAAAGTAATATTAAATATTTAGGCTATAGACTTGATTTGATCATTACCTGTACATCAGCAAAGAATCTTTGCAAATACAGTGAATTAAAAAGAGCTGTATGTACTTTAGCATGGATGATTTAAGATCAGTTGAGGAGAAGGATATTATGAAATAGATCAAGAGCAGGGTTAATGAAGACAAAACCCCAAGACCTCTAGGTCTTAATCAGAGGTCTATAATATTTGCCTAGCCAGATTAGGTCCAGGGGCAAAACTAAGTAGCAGAGTGCTCTCACATAATCAAGGAGGTGAAAGTAGTGGCAAAAGAAGAAAGAAAGAAGAAAAAGAAGGCATAAGAGAGCAGAAAGAATTTTGCCTCTGAAATCAGCAAGTGGAAACAGTCAAACCCACTTTTATTTTATACCTATTTTACCAATGACATGTAAATAAATCTTCTTTGTTCCCACTAAAATTTCTATTATGTTTTGTGTATCTAAGCCTTAAATAAAGCTAAATAGATCAAATAACCTCTGATTCTCCAGAACATGAACATTTACTTACAGATTTTTAAAAGTAGGAAAAATACCTCTTACATATGCTATTAGGTACTCTAGATGTCTATTCCATAACCACATCATTATTATAGTTTCAAAGACCTTGAAGCAAAAATGCTTCAAGTCTAATGTGAAATATAAATTTATAAGAAAATAGAGTGAAAAGAATCAAACAGGTAGAATATATGTTATTATTTAGTAATGTGCCTGAATATGGTGCCCAAATATTTGCATTTGCCCTAAAGAAATGTTTTGAATTTTTTAATATCTAAATATGGAGAAAGGAAAGAAGCTTCAAAACCCTCACTATTTCCTAAGTCAAAAAATTTTATGGGGAAATAATATACATTGCATACATTACACTACACACATAACAGACATTACATACACTCAGTCATTATGTGGATTAAAATGTCAAATGATCCAAAACAAAAGTGGCACTTTTTCAGAAGTACTAGTTTTTTTATAAATCCAGGAGCAATATCTGTATAAAGTGACTCTAGAGCATGCTGAAGGCATTTAAAATTTATCAGCAAACTCCCTTTAGTTATCAAGCTTGAGAACATTTATCCTATTCATTACTGACATCTCCCAGAATTCTTTCCTTGGTTTTGTGCAAATAGCTTGTCAGCTTTTGGCAAATAGAGGTGATTTTCAGTAACATTTTTCAGATACTTCAAATTGAATTATACATCCAGAGGCAGTCAATCTTTCTTACCATTAATTTTGCAGGAAAAAAAAATCCTATCGTATTGAAGGCCAGCTCTACAAAGGGGACCTAAGCCTTGCAATGCTAACAGGGATCTAACCAAAGGGTTGGAGAAATCCTGCCCACAAGAATGCAGAACCCTTGCCTCTACATACAGGCTTGTTCTGCTGTAGAAGGGGGAAATATGAAGTTCCTTTGGGTACTGTGGGAATTTTAGTACTCTGAAAGTGAAAACTGTGAGGTTGCTGAGTAAAGGTTGTGAGATCCAAACAGTGCTTATCAAAATCTACATTAGGAATTTTCTTACATATCAGTTTTGGTGTACCAACATGACAATGTTAAGAAGGCACACCCATGTTCACATGTGCCCATGCTTATGTGGCGTATTTCGGCAAGTTGTAGCTTTTGTTTGTTACTTTGAGTTCTATTATCTCAAACCATTTTATTTAAAAGTAGCTCAAAAAATATTAATTTCTAATTGTAATGCCAGTTACAGACTCTTTACTTAATTAAAGTAACTCATTAAAATGTGAGATACATTACCATTTGCAGATGTCTGCAAATATGGGCAAGGTCTTTTTTAGGCCTTTGGCCTCTCTTTTCATGCCTATTGAGGGTCTGGAAAGAAGGTAAAAACAGATGAAGGTAACAGCAATATGTGGAATCTCTGTATCATACCTAATCCCAAAGCTAGGAATAGGGCTCAATTGTAGCCACGAGTCTTCTTTAAGCATGGAGAGCAGAGTCACTTCCATGAAACAGGTTGATCCAGCAGAGACAGCAGAATCACCAGTGCTATCTCACATGTACAAATCTTTTATTGCTACTGACTGACACACACAGAAAAGATTTAAGGGTTTGGTCAGCCTAGACTATGTGGGGTGTAAAATGATTTCTTTTCCAGAACTCAGACTCTCAGGACTCATATGCTGTTATAAAAGTCAATGGAAGTGGGAAGGTTGGGGTGTGCTAAATGAGGTGCTATCTAATGCATTGAGCTTGGTGTATCATCTTGTAATGACATCTAAGGTTCCCTTTTAACTGTCAAATGCAGCCTTCTGCAAATGTTAGGTGCATTTCTAGATTTACAGGTCAACTTTCAATGATTTAATAACATCTTTAAAGAAAATAAGTGTTAATTTACAAGGTAGGATTGAGAGAAAATGCCTTACAAATCCATTGAGATTTTGTGTAGGAATTATATTATCAAATGTCGGCTAATAACTACTTTTTTGTATGATAATTCTAGCACTTATTATGAAATTATTTATGTCATAATCTAGTTTTCACTTGTCTTAGTGCAAGAATGTAGATACATCTGTGTGATGGTGGTCAAGGCTGGATGATGATCTTAGAGGTCTTTTCAACCTGAACAATTCAATTGTTTTTCAATGGTTTTATGGATCAAAATAAGGACAGAGATGCAGGAGAAGGGAATACAAGTGACCATGTGCCTGATAAGTAACAGCTGTGTTAATTACCCAGTACAGCCTCATCCCTGATGAATCAGAGCTATAGCCAGTAAAGGTAAGTGTGATAAAAGGGAATGGGTAGCTGGTGAGGATCATTAGGGAGGAGGAAGCTTAAGGCTCATGAATAAGAGAATCACGAAGAAGAAGCAGGATCCTGGGCAGAGAGAGTCACTGCCATGAGGTCAGTCTGGGTCTGCAGTCAGAGCCTGTCGTTAGAACCTGCAGTCACAGCCTAGCTGGGTAAAAGCCTGCAGTCAGAGTCTACAAACACCTGCAGTCAGAGTTTAGCAGGAAATAACCAGCAGTCAGGTACTACAAGGGAAACCTACAGTAGGAGCTTGCCTGCAGCCAGCGTCAGTGAATAGTTGGAGTCAGGATGGCTGAGCTATAAAGAGGAATAACCCAGGTCCCTTTTCATGCTGTGCTGAACAAGAAGTCTGTATCTTGGCTCATTTCTACTCTCTAACAAGAGGGCTGCTGCAACAAGAGATTGCAAAATAATTTTCTTTTTGACAATTTATTTCTTTGGACTCTTCTGTGGAAGTTCTACTGTTCTGTGTTTTCTTTGGAAGGATGGACAAAACACTTGATGCCCTATATCCAAGTCTTGCTGTTCAGCTGCAGGAAATGCTCCCACTTGGATAAGTAAGGTTTCAACCTGCAAGCATAGCACAGAATGAAATTTCACGGGGTTATTAAATATAATGCTTTATTAAATCTGGAGCCAGATATTTCTATAGCTACTGCCAGCTGACGAGCAGGATGAGCCTAAGTCTAAAGGGTGGGGCTGGAAGTGCAGAAGATGTGTCCATTGTGGCAGGTAAGTCCAATGTGGTTACATAATAAAGGAGGCTGTCAAGAATGGAAATTTCAAAAGGCACCTTTCTGCTAAGGAGGAATCCTCAATAGGCAGAAGATGCTGGAGAGCACTTGTGGTGAATTCCTAGCTGGCAGAGCTGTTTTGTGGTGCAGACATGTGAGTGGTGGTTTTTTCACAGTGAGAAAAGTTTTCATGGTCCATCCCTTGGTATTAACAACTAATTGCTCTAAATTTGTAAGAGAGTAGACCGTAGTATTATTTACTGTAAAGAAATTGGATATAACTCTAGAAAAGCCAATATTCTGTCATGAAAAAAGCTACTAATTTACTTATGTGGTAAATTGAGAGTGCTGCTTTTACAATTGAATTACTCACAGGAAAATGGTAAAAGGCCCCACCTGCTCACCTTCATGCAGCCCACAGATATTATTGGCTGGCTGATGTGGTAGAAATTTGTTTTGTGTTCAGAATTATGGTAATGAAAAGGGTCATCAATATAGGTAATATTACTATTGATTAAATATTGCTTCTTTTTTTTTTTTTCTTTTTTTTTTTTTTTTTTTTTTTTACTTGCAGTACTGCTTTGTGATGATTTATCTCTCTTGTACATGCTTTGTTCTCCACTTCTAAGAAATGAAAATAGACATTCCTCAATCTATGTCTTGAAGTAGTCAATAGCTGCTGAAGGAATGTTTTTAATTGTGGGCTTTAATAGGAGTCTTTAAGACTTTGAGGTATGGCAGATTATGTTATTAAAATACATTTTAATTTGTGGTATAATTTATAAACATGTAGGGGGTTTAAATGTATAAAATATATGGGAAATATATAAGAAGGAAATTACTATCTAACACTCAACTATTTGCACGAACATGGGGAAACTACCCCAGTCACAAAAATATGCTAGGTCATAAATTAATGGCAGAGAATAAATTAGATTATATTGTGAAGATATTGAGTTCAGCAAGTATTATAAATAATTTCCTAATCAAAGCTGGTAAACAGTTAATTGTTTTATTAAAATTAAAACACAGATAAAGATACAATATACTCTATTGCTTAAGATGCGGTTTTAATATGAGCAATACTAAGGAAAATTTGCTCTCAGAGCTGGGAATATGCTGTAATTAAGATAAAATTGCTCAGACCTATCTGACCATTGTTTCTGTTTTTTTATCATGTTCTCATACTGAAAAAAGTTGTAGTCAATCAACTATGACTCTGTATGATGCAAGGAAAAGCATAGATGTGCTAAGTAGATTTTAAATATCATGATGGGTTTGATTGCTGTAAACTATGAATATCTATTACACTTCATATGAATAATCTTTGCTTTTAAAGAGACATTATTTTTGTAAGAAGAAATACATGGTTTTCGGTGAGTGAGTTGATCTTAAGGCATAGAAATAACAAAATATGCTTTGGGGCTTGCAATCTAAAGCCAGGTTGCTATATTTGACTGCTCACCATTCAATTTTGCTCTGGGGGGGACCAGTAACTCTTTGATTAATTTACAACTGCTTCAGTATGAAATCTTAGTTGTGGCATTATGATGGCAGGTCAGCAGCAATACCCCTTTCAAGGTGCTGTCTTTGAAAGGCTGGAAGGCTCTGGATGTCGCTTACAGATATTTTTAATGTAATTTTTCTCTACGTTCTGTTGAAGATTTTTTCCATTGCTCATAATCACATTGAGGAATGAGGTCTTAGCTGCACGCTTATAAAACTCTATGTTCATGTGAGCAATTGGAGAGCAAGAAAAGGGCAAAAGAGCCAATGGGTATATTTTATGAGAAATTATGCTGTTTCATAAATTCTACTAGCAGCCAGGATCTAATTCAGTCGCTGTCGTATTTTCGGCCACCTCAGAGGTTCTCATGAAAAATGATGTAACTTCAAATGTCCCATTATCCCATCAAAGATTAATGGGAAGCAGTGCTTCTCAAGGAAGGTTCTTCATTGTGGCAGAGTCACATGGTGCTAGGGAGCCAATTTGCCAACTGTGAGCAATGCAGGGCTTTTTTCCTGCTGGGGTAAGTCCCAGACAGCTGGCTAACCTGTGTTAATAGTCCATTTTCTGTCATCAGACTCCTATGAAAATATGTAGGAAAGCTGGAAAAGTGCTGTCTTGTCCTTATGACACATGGCATAGCATTTATATAATTTTTTTCTCCTTCATGAGTTCACTTGGTATTTAAAAAGCAGTTACATGAGAAGATGGTTCTGCAGGTAATACTGACTTTAATTTCTGTCTTTATCAAGACTATACTATTCTATACTTATTTGAAAAGTACATTTATGCCTTCTCTAGTTGAATTATTCTCAAAACTTTAGTTATTTCTGAAGAATGTGAATTGTAGTGGTGACATACAAAGATACTTGCTTAAGAGATGTGACTGTTAGTCACTAATTGACAAACAAAACCTTTGAAACCAAGCTGTGTCTGGGCATACGTTTCTATTACTGAATTCCTGGGCTAACAAGGGGAAAAAAATGTTAATTTTGTCGTGCAATTTCATGAGAAGAAGGTTACTTGTGAATTTTCTTTACATTCACTAAGCCAGTATCGTGCTTGTTCTGACATCCTAAAGGTCATTTAAAATATCCTTCTCTAGATTTTTACATGCTGCTTAAAAAAAAAAAAGGCAAACAAACATTAGGAAAAATAAGACCTCATCACAGTATTTGAAAGTTTATGATTCATTACAGTTTGAATACTTTTGTTTAATTCCATTCTAGATTTTGTTTTGTATGATTTTTCACAGTAAGGATGACATTTGGGGAAAAGGGGAAAAAAGAGATACCATCTTCTGTGAAAGAACTATTTTAAGCCGCCTTCTTTCTTTCTTTCTTGTCCCTGTGTGGTTCACAGAGATGAAAAAATGTATTGATCTTAGCAAGAGATCAATAGGCAGAGCTATTCACAATTAGACATTCTGCAGAAAATAACTTAAATCAAATTAACCTGGAACACCTGCTGCAGTTTTGCCAGGTAACCTTGCTCTCAAGCAGATTTTAAGTATAATAAATTATATTTATGTGGTTAAAAGCAGCGCCTTGTGAATTGCTAAAGATATACTCACTAGGTTGCACTGTAATCCCCTTTGTAATCACCCGTTACTATATCTTTTATGCTTTGAGATTACAGGGTTTTATTTCAAAAAATGGTGGTCATACTGTTTTTATTACTTTTACTTCTAAAGGTCATGTTACAGTTGTCAGAAATAAGCACGGATCTTGGTATTAATATTTTAAAACACAATGTCGGCCAGCCCATATTGTTACTCTCCCCATGGTAATTTGAGGTTGGGGAGCTTTACTGATTAAACCCTTCATTTTAATTTTCAACATTTGCATTTAAAAGGTAGCTCCTTTGACTGGTAATAAATGAGGCATTGGTTATATTTAATAACTCCTATGCATTGTGGTGTCACAGCAGACCCACAAGATCCTACATGCTGTCACATTTAGGATGATAGATTTTATAAAACTGCGTTGCATAAAGATGAACCCTTTTGTGCTACCTTGCAAGGTTGCCATGGTGACAGAGCACTGCTTCATGGGAATTTCACTCTTCTGGTAATGTTAGATACTGAACCCAAAGCTTCTTCTTTAGATTGTTCTTAAATCTCACTTTTAATATGATATCGTTTTGTAGAGGCTTATAATTCATCTTCTGTATCTTTATTTCCTCACAAATATCTCCAATAATTCTGTCATAGGTAAAGTACTAAACGTTGACTTACCAAAGCATAGTAGACACTCGAAAGATTTTGGGATTTTATGTTCCATGCCATTTCTCCATTTTATAAATATTTAGGATATGTTTTGCAATTCCACACTTTCTCTGAACTATAAAAAGAAAAATCTCAGACCTCTAGCTTTGGAAATATTTCTGTCATGGGAACATATTACAGATAATATGCTGGAGACAGATAAACCCTATCTTTCTTTATTAAAGTTGTTTTGTTAGCAAAATGAATTTAAATTTTGCGTATATGGAAAATGGTTACAAAATTGTTTTTAGGTCTGCAAATAAAGCCAAATTTTTGGGTGAGTTATCGTGTATTTCCCTGTAACAAGTGACGTATTTTTATCATCCTCTATGTGTAAGAAATCACATGGTAACTTCAGTTGATCTGACGCTCATAAGCCAGTGATTTTTTTTTTTTCTTTAGAAATAAAAATGACTGACATGGAAATCCTTATTCCCTGCCCTAAGCCCCTATATCTGAGTGCTTGGCTGTGGATTGTTCACTGTGCTGAATCAGCCAGAACTATAATGTTCTCAAGATACAGCCAACTCCTTGACATACGGCAGAAAATATATACACGGATGTAAGTCGTACCATTTGGTACCCAGTTGGAGCTCCCTAGCTAAGCTAATGAAATTCATGCAACAGGAATATTTTTCTAGTGGAAGGATCTCTTGCTGTTTTCAGATGAAAACAGATCAAATAAAGTGCTTTCCTGAGGAAAGCGTTAGAAGTTTTTCTGCACGTTCTCCAGCCCCATTCATATTGAATGTTCCCCTAGACTGCTGCAGGATTTGTTCAGAGGACCTAGGGGAGAGCCTGGCAAACATCTCATGAATGGCTGAGCCAACTGAGAAGGGGTGCTGGAAGATGTGAGCCTCTTTCTGTGTGGGGAAAGATGGCACTGTGCTCTCTGCTAATTAAGCAGGCTTTCCTTTCCCTCTTGCTCCCATTTGAAGCAGGCTTGGAACAAAAGATGTAGAAAAGGCCAAAATGGGAAGCCTCAGGAGGAATGGTATAAAGGAGGGAAGACTTTCTTCTCCCCTACTTGCCAAATTTTAAATCTCTTCCATCCAATATTAGTGTTTGAACCCATCAACAAACTGTTCTGCTGCTGGTAAAATCCTTCATTCCCTGTAAACTTGCATGCTGTCCTCATTTTTCTAAATTTGGCAATGATAAGATTTACATGGAACTTTTGTGTTTGATGTCTTTCCCCCTCAAACTAGGTAGCATTTCAAATGTTTGCATCATGTTGCTTACATGAAGAACTAAAAGCTGTTCAGCAATCGTTTTTAGGTTTTTTTTCTGGTGTAACCTTCTTATCACTGAGTAGAGTTTGTGAACAAAGAGCAAGAACTTTTAAAAATATTTGAGTGTGAAACTTCTGGTTTTGTTCTTTTTCTTAAAAGCTACTAGATGTCAGAATGTGCTCTGAGAGAACCACAGATTCGAATAATTTTTCTGTTCCACAAATAATAGGAGTTGTTCTTCATAATTTTTTAAGAAGCAATTTTAAGTTAAAATTTTAGAAGTGTACTTTATGAAGTATATGAAGCTAGCAATACTTTTGTTTTCATATTTTGTAAGTAACTTAAGGTTAAACCTTTTTTCTCCAGAAAATAAAAAATGTAATATGATTTCAGTCAATTGTCTATAAAATGTGAAATTAATAAATAATAATATATTCCATTACTATAATTAAAACGCTGCATTCTCAATATTTGGTAGAGGGACAAGCTGGTAAGGGAGGCTGCAAAAATTTCTATGACTCCTATTTCTTTGGTTATTCTAAATGATCATGATAATTCCCCACTCTAGATAAATAATTATCTTTAAAAAACCTCATGTCCTCAAATACCTGTTCATCAAGAGAGGTCTTGGTCCTTCTGGCATCTCCTAAAATATTGTTAATATCTTTTTCTCTTGAAGAGGGAATGTTCCCCTGTTCAACACGTACAATGCATGTGAGTTTTTAAATCTACTGCAGTAGATAAAAGACCTGAAGACTCAAATCCCAAGCCGCCTTCTCGATTATAATAAAAATTCAGTCAGTATTTGGGATAACAGCCATACATTGTGATCAGAAAATCTTCAGCTGCTATTAGCACCTTGCTTCTGTCTGATAAAGAATGCTTTACAGAAAAATGTACAATACTGCAAACTAGAGAGAGAAGACATAAATTCTTTTTAATAACCAGCAATTCTTACTGTCCTAAATTATTTCTGATTTTTTTAAGAGACATTCTTTTTTTTTTTTTTTCACATTCATGAATAGTAGAAAAATTACTTCAGATACAAACTGTATCCAGGCATCCTGCAGTATTATCATTGCAAATAAAGTGCGATGACCCCTAGTATGCAGAAGGTGAAGTACTCTGGTAATGCTCACATTTGTGTATATTTACTGTGCTGACTCACTTATTCTGTGCAACCTCCCTCTTGCATCCCTCCCTGTAATAAGGAAGAAAAAAAAAAAAATTCTTCACCCTTTGCCTGGCAAGGTTCATACCGAGTTCTTTCAAAAGCTAACAATTTCTTTTTTTT
>WEIU01012139.1:27604-40565 GCA_013389925.1 Aegithalos caudatus
TGCAAAGCTCAGTACACTTTTTTTTTTTTTCTTAAGAAAATTGACATTTCAAGATGAGAGGAAATGCACATCCAAAAAGCCATTTCCATGAGCACCTTTTGCACTTACTGGCTGAGGGAGGAGTTCTGTTAAAGTGCACCTTACTGCATCCTCCCACATAAAGCAGACAAAGTACTGATATTATTTATAATTGTTATTGTTGTTATTATTACTATTATTATCGTGTGATTATGGCTATGCTAATGCACTTTTTTTTTTCTGTGTTAAAAGATGTTTGCATCACTACTTAGCAAAACTGGTTTGAGCAAGGCACTCAGATTGAGTAAAGAACAGTAAGTGCAAAGAGGTCACTTAGTAAAATCAGGGAAATAACATTTTCTTTTAAAGCACAAGATCTTGATGCTGGTGTTATCACATAAGAAGTTCTATCTTGCAGATCCAAACAAATAGATTATTATATTTCCACATACTGAATGTTAATTAATTTTCTTTAATGTTCTGAGCACCTGAGCCAATCTGCTCTACAGTCCCGCTGGGAAAACAGCGCAGCTCGGAAGAGGCAATGGAAGGACAAAAGCAACCTGCTCCTTTCCTCACTGATGTGGCATTGCAGCATCAGGCTTTTTTTCATCCTATTTAAAAGAGTAGGATCTAAATGTCTGTAATCTTCTCTTTCTTCATCTGAGTAATTTCCACCTAGAATGTATCTAGAGGCTGTCTGAAAACTGGGTTGAATCTGTTCTTGAAGCTGGAACTTTGAAAATGAACATATAAACTCTGTAATCATTATAAACAAGTTTTCATAATGGGGTACTGAAATGATCCTCAAAGGGTGTGCATTATGCCACTTTCTTTAAATGCCATCCTTTTAGTTAGTATCATGATAACAATGTCACACAAATTGAAAATACAAATAAGTGAAATAATTTATTATAAGAGGACTAGAGATGCATGATAAAATGGATGTTCCCAAAGCAAACTCTAGGGAAGGACTGATGTGTTCCAGGGACAGACTTGCCAATCAATAAGGACATGCATGGAAGAAATCTCAGTTGTATCATAAACAGTAAAAAAATTACAGGGGATGTGGTTAATTATTATAATGACTTAGTGACTTGAATACTCTGGAGATGTGATTTCTCAATTAAATACACTCCTCAGGTTGCTGCATTGTCACTTTGAAATGTCACTGGTTTTAATCCAAGTAGTAATTATTCCATGATAATACTTGGATCAACGAAAATTGGAAAGTAATGCCTATACCCAGGGAGGTTCTTCTCTTTCCATAATCTGTCTGGTTGTCCATCACATGTTTGGGAGTTACTATTACTCTATACCATACCTAAGTCAGGCAGTTGTAAAGTTTAACCCTCAGCAACCTTTAATGATAAATTATACATTCAAGAAAAAAAGTTTTAATTCAATATTCAGAGTTTATATAAATTTGTCAGTCTTTTGTGAAGTTAAATATAAAAATCCAAAGGATCATTTAAAAATATGCGTAAGGCAATACATTTCAAAACTGACATTATTTAAAATTCATAAATACCAAAATTAATTTTGATAAGCATACCTGGGATTTTTTTTTAGAAAAAAAGTAAAACTAAATACACCAGAAATACTAGTGGTTTTAGTAGGAAAACTATGTGTTTTTCTCTTCAGATTATTATTTATATAAATTACTTTGTACAGTCTGAAATGGAATATAGAATTTGAAAATAAATAGGATTTTTTATTTGGTATATTATTATTTTGAGTATTACCTAATTTTAAAGCTGTATCTTGGAGAAAATATTACCATCAACAGGGTTTTTTAGAAATTATTTTCCATAACGTGTATCAAATAAATACATATCATGTCAACTGAGGATAGCCCCAAGTGAAACCAAAGTGTCCCATAGGAGAGGAATCTGTTTGTGTTCATCTCTGGTGGGAAGATCTTGAGCTTTTTTTCATACATTTGACAATACTCTGAGTGCCTTTCAGATTTCGAAATAGGATATTAAGTAGCAGGTTGAAAATAATTTTTTTTTTTTTTCAAAAGCAAAATATGTAATAAATTATTTTCTAGAAAGAAATGCAAGAATATCATTTTAGGTAGAGCAAGGTATTTTGTAAAACACTATTTTTTAACTAGATGATATGCATGTTAGAGGATATAAATTCTAGCTAGAGATGTATATTCCTTTCTAGTGTCATACTCATTGGACCAATCTGCAAAGTAAAAATTCCATTTTTGTCTTGTTAATTCAATTTACTAAGGAAATTAAAGGTTAATTATCTGCTATTCTTTTGAAGATGAAATAAACAGGTATCAATGTAGGAATTACCTGTCTCACCTCACAACATAATATGCAGTATTAGGTAAAAAAGTATTGAAATTTGCTTGTGATTTTTTTTTTTTTTTTTTTCACTCTGATCATCTGATCCTGATCAGAACATGAAGAATTACAAACCAACCTAAAGAAGTGATTCTGAGTCTAAAGAGATGATTATCCCACAATATTCAGCGTTGGTGCAGCCTCATCCCCAGCATTGCAGGCAGTTCTGGGCCCCACAATTTAAGAAGGACCTGGAGGTCTTTGAATGCATCCAGAGGAGGGCAATGAAGCCCATGTAAGTTAATGGGCTCCAAGTATTGTCCTGTGAGCACTGGGTAAGGATTTTGGACTTGCCCAGTTTGGAAAAAAGGAGACTGAGGAACAACCTCATAGCTCTCTGCATCTTCCTGGAGTGGGGAAGTGGGGAGGGAGGAGCTGAGCTCTTCTCCCTGGCATCCAGTGACTAGATGCGTGGGAACAGTTCAAGGCTGTGTCAGGGTAGGTTAGGAGTGGACATTTCTTTATGGAGAGGGTGGAACAGGCTTTCTAGAGAAGTGCTCAATGCTCCAAGCCCGTTGCTGCTTCAGAAGCATTTGGACTTTCACTTCTCTGTCGCTGTACAGAAATGCAAATCAACATTTACATGTTGAGGTAACAACATGTTATGTGATGTTTTAACATCTGTAATCAGGTAAATTATTTTCTTGATTGAAAAAATGTTTTGTAGATTTAAGGTGAGTTTTGAGTACAAGGCAAGTAGTGCATTAGCTTTCCCTAATTGGGGAAACATGAACATGAGTTACATACATCTCATCAACAGTCAGTTTGCATCCTCTGCTGGGAAATTAAATCCTGTGATGTTTGCATCAGATTGCATCACTTTATGGAGCTGAGATTATAGAGACCACATAGAAAAACTCCTGAAGCTATTAACAAAAAAAGGTTATGAATGATTTTATGATTATCCTGTAGTTGTACTATTAATTTTCTTCAATATTTCTGTTGCTATAAGGAAACAGCTGTTGAAAAAGCAGGATAAAACATTGTAGTTGCTGTCCTGTGTAGTTGATTTTATTTCATCAGGATGTACATCTTCAGCATAATACAGTGAGTAAAATATATATATATTAAAAGAAGAGCACACCAACGTTGGCAAACTGAATAGCAAATATAGAATTATCCATAATGCTTTCTTCAACCCTGTTTCAAACAATGGTTTGATACCCTGTATCTTTACCTGGAGATAAAACTTTAGATGCTTAGCAGTCAGTCAATTCTCCTATTCTAGATGTCATACAAAATAACCACGTCAGACAGAAGCTTAGTGGAGGAAAGACTGAGCAGCTTGTTCAGACACAGTGAAACAAATTAAATACTTAGCAGGTACCATGGCACTTTTAAAACTAATGCTGACATAGTCATAAACTAGTAACTCTAATGCTAAAATAATCCCTACCTACATAACTGCAATTGTTTCTATCCTGATACAGCCCTCAGATTTTCATCCATTACTAATTTTTGAGGTAGTTTGTGATGAAGTTCCAACAAGAAGTCCAAGAGTGAGAAATAGATAGTTTAGGCCTTGGTGAACTAGTTAAAAACAAATGAGTGTAGGGAGCATTCCCCTCTATTTTTCCTTTTAGACGGAATGATAAGGGAAGAACCAGCAAGAGCCAGCAGATCGAGATGGGGCTCTGAGCCTGGTGTCACCAGCAGAATTTTGAATGTTTTGATCATGGAATGGTGTCTCTAAATAAGAGCAAGTCTGCCCATGACTGGCTCACTTGTCCCAACAGGAGAAAATGATCTTTGCACAAGATTTAGCAGGGTTCATTGCAAGAGTTTTGAACTAGAAATTAGAAGGGGGTAACTGTTAAAGCCAGGATCAAGAGAGATAAGCATGAGGACAGCATACTTCAAGTGCTGGGGTGCTATGGAAGTCCCTCAGTCTACTGTCTCAGTAAAGTGAGGGGATGGAGATCCACGTGGCAGCAAAGACACAAAGGTCATTGATGTGCTAAAAACCATGGAAATGCCTGAGAACAGGCCTAGGGATTAATGGTTCTCTCTCCTAAAAGGTGGTGGACTCAATAGCCCCAGTGAAGCGTGTCTCCACCAATGCTCACAACCTGGGCAGAAATTGGGAGGAGCTGGAAGCCACCGTGCCGCAGGAAATCTGATGTGGGTGGGCATGGTGGGATGGGTTACACAACTGGAGTGCTGCAATGGATGCTTGTAAACTCTTCAGAAGGGATCAGCAGGGAGGGAAGGGGAGGCAGTGGGGTAGTGCTGAATGTTGGGGAGTGTCTCAGTTGTTTCAAGATGTTTAATGACAGTGATGATAAGGTAGAGTGTTTATGGGTAAGAATCCAGTGAAGGCCAACAAGGCAGAGAATCCTGGCCTGTTACAAAACACCCAACAAGGCTCAAGAGGCAGATGAAATACTCTTATTAGCAGCTGGGAGGAGTTCCACAACTCCTAGCCTACATTCTCCTGGGAGACTTCAGCTAAGCAGGAAATACAATACAGCAGAAAGAACATAATCTATGTGATTAATTTTTTCCAACCTGAACAATTCTAGGTTTATATGATAGTACTGCCTGAACTCCTTATCATTTTATTTTCTGTCTTTCAGTCCATCTATGCTGTAATGAGGTGCTCAGGATGTTTCAGAAATCTGTTTTTTCCCCTTGTTTTCAATCTCTTTGAGGAATTCCACACTGCTCCGTGTTTGCAGCTTTTTGCTAGAAGTGGCTTTAATTCCTCTCCAGCATTCAATGCACACACTTGCTGAACAAAGCAGTGAGTTCTTCAGTTTGTTTTGCATTTTTAAGACAGTTCACAGATTGCATACGGTGGAGAAAAGCATTTAAGGAATCGCAGAAAATAGGCAGATTTTTCACGTGGTAACAGCACATCATCTGGAAGCAAATATAGCCTTGATATAATTGTTAGTTCCATTTATTCCTCTGAATGAAGCACTATCATTTAGGTGATGTTGACCAGCTAATGCTAATTACTATAATTGATCAGAATGTTTAAAAAATTTTAAAATGTCCTCTCCGTACATATATTTGGTGCATGTTTTTTTCACATTGTGTAATTGTTGCCATTAGTGGGTGCAAGCAGGCTCCTCAGATTACAAACAAATAAGCTGTCTTAGAAAAATTTGAAAACAGATGAAATATTTAAATAGGTGCAGACTGTTAGGAAACTCTGCACCCTGGTTAACCACAGTTTTTGTTGAAAAAGCTCAGTTCTGATGTGGTTAGGAATCAGAGGCTGGGTCAGAACAGAGACCTTGACAAACCCCTGCCTCTGTTCTCAGGGGAAAACACATCTGGTTCAGGGCATGGAGCAGTGGCAGGTGCCTGTAAGGAGACACAGCAGCAGACAGGTTTCTGTGCATCAGGTGAGGGGACAGCTGGGCATGACAAGTGTCCTAGCACCACTCCCAGTGAAAATGCAGGTGTTGCATCTCAGCTTTACAGAGTCAGGCATCTGCGCTGATTTCTGTGATGTATTGATGCACCTGAGGCTGGGTGTCTCTTAAAGCCACCTCAGGCATATTTTTATTGCTTTCCAGTTGCTGCTGTGATGGTTGTACACCTGTGGAAAAGGAAAAGAGTAGAGAAAAAGAGGAGTAATAAGAGAGAACGAGGGAGGGAAGGTAAGGGAGAGATAGATGTATGTAAGGACAGAGAGAAGGAAAGCTTATTTCTCAATATTTGATATCCATCTCACTGGTCTCCTCCTGAGAGGGAGGCTGAAAACCAGCTAGAACAAGAACTTAAAGGACAGATGGCAAGGCATAATTCTGCTGAAAATCTGTTCTTAATTCTCTGATTCAGCCTTTGCCCAATATGTGTTGTTCTGAGAAGTTATAGACTGCATTTTAACGTATTGTAATGGCAACTATGGTGTCAGGAACATGCATTTCCAGAAGTTTTTTGAAGAAAATGCAACCAATGAGGTTTTAAAGCTAAAATTAAGATGTAACCCCTGAGTACTCATCCATATTTTGGGCTACAAACAACTATATTAGCATAGTGGATTTGTAGTCAATTATTGTCATAGGTAAAAAAAAATAAGAGGATGATCTTCAAGGTTCATGTGTGCAAGCAAGCTGTCCTCAAAACAGGTGATTTTTTTTCAGACCTGGGAGGAACATTTGTGATATTTAGATCAAGACCTGCATATTCCCTAAATGATCTGAAGGTTTTTTCCTAAAAATCTTCTTCAGAGATGGTGTCTCCAACTAAGGGAAAGGATGACCAGAAAAACAGACTAGCCCTGGAAAAATAAGAGGGGGTGATAAAGATATCTAAAGTTCAGAAGAAGAAAGATTGTTTTAGGGCTGGCCAGAGGCATTAGTCATACAATATTTTGCCTCATTAAAATGACAGACTTTTCTTGTCTATCTTTACTCAAAACTGTGACTCCAGTTCATTCAGTTCAGTGGAAGACACAAAGTTGAGACCATAACAGGATGGTTTCTGCTAATGTGGCTGTCTTGATGTTATGTTTTTCATAGTAGTTAAGAAGTAGAACAGCTTGTGTGGTAGCAAGCTCAAGGAAGTGCTGTAAACATGCTTTCTGTAATTGAATCTTATTAACTTTAGTTCATATCAGACATAATTAAGCAATTCTTTTTTGCAATGTTGTCATATCAGTCAAAATCATCTATTTTTAATGAGTGTCAAAGCAAAATGAATATAAAACTGGTTTATAATTTGGTTTATTTGTTGTTGTTTCAGATTTTTTCTCACTTTTGTTTTTAAAGAGGATTTATCTTGACTGGAAAATATTATTTTGAAATAATGATCTTTGTTTGACATGAGTTTGAGTGACATTTCTTACTAGAGCAAAATTTGTAGTCACATAACACGCACTAAAAGTTTTTATAAAGGTGTTAAAATGTGTTTTCTGAACTGGTGAAATAATGGTAGAATTCTTCCATGAAAAAATCCACATCTTTTCTATAAAGATGCTTTTCTATAAAGTCAGCATATGCCTTTTACTCTCCCCATTTTCTGTCCTGCATCTCAGCCATTTTTTAACAAAAATAATTCGAGCCATTAAATCTGTGGAAACAATTTGTATCACCATTCCCAAGAATGGTTTTAACCCTTAAGAGTTCATAACTCTAAAGCTGGTAACCATAGGGTCAGTGAAATGCCTCAGCTTTGCATTCAAGTCACTAGGTGTGCAAAAGCCACCTATTTGTCAATATTTATTTGTCAATAATTGAAATCTGTGTGGAACTTTTGACTGGTGGAAACCAGTCCAAGAAAGAACAGTTTTGTTCACTCTTAAGTAGATAATAATGATGATACAACATTCTTTTGATACTTGTGAGCTCTGAACATAGGAGCTAGCTGAGATTTGGGGTAATTTTTTCATTGTGCCTCAGTAAAGCCAGGGACTTGAGAATCAGCCTCCTCAGGTAGAGTGTAGAATAAATCTTGTACGTCAGAGCTACTGTACTTTACAATCCTCTGGGAAACCCAGGGGCTGCTTTTTGTTGAAGAATTGACTGGGTACATTTCAGTACCTCTGAAACAGAGCATCATAAGCTTTAACTTACAAATCCATTTCATGCCTTAGCCATTCATTATTTATATGTAATTATATTTAACTCTAAACTCTATTTTTAAAATCTGCTTTGAGGTGGAGACTTGAAATTTTGGGGTTTTGCCAATTCTAGTCTCTGCCTGTTTTTGTTTGTTTCATTTAAAATAGTTAGGAAGGAGTTGAACTGAAAATGTGGTGAGAAATTTTGAATATCTACAGAAATTATTGTGAATGACATTTTTGGCCTTGATTTTTAAGTGCAGAGAGCTTGGCATGGGGGTGACTTTGAGCTTAAAAATCACTGCACTGAAACTTCTTTGATGCGGTATCTGACCATATGGAAATGCTGGAATTTAACATGTTTTGCAGTGGCAGGCAATTCTTCATTAATATGCCTACAGAGGAGCATGTGCATATTAAACATTCTAGCTTGCTGACAGGGCTATATTAATACAAAATAGAAGTCTTGAGTTAATTACAGTTTTGTGTCTGGAACAGAGAAGGGTGTGAAATAGATCTTCTTAGATAGCTGAAGAAGAAACAATTTTCTCCTTTAAATGTATGTGTAATCTTAATAAATGGACAGCCAGTGAATTTTAGATGGTCTGTTATACTTTAATTCTGTACAGATTTTTATAATGTGTAATTGAGCTTTTGCCAGTGTAGAAAGGAATTTTCCCTTTTTTCAAGGCTAAGGTTCTTGAAATGAATATATAAGTCAAATTAGCAATAAAAAAGTTGCAAAAGTTTTTACAGGGAAAGCTTTATTTCAAGAAGTCCTTAGCAAATATCTTAACCTTTTTTTTTTCTTTTTTTTCTTTTTTTAATTAGGAGGGGGGGAAAAGCCCACAAATATTCAAATATAGAGATGGAAGAAAAGAGTAGGCAACCTTGCTGTAAAATCAGCAGTTAATGTTGGCAGGAAGTTCTTGATTCATTTTTCTTTTAATTATGGGATACATTTTCTCATTAGGCTTCTCTATTTAAAGCTAACTATAATTGGCTTACATATTAAAAATAACAGTGACAAATGCAGATTAGGATGCATGTTTGTATGGATGAGTACTTGAGAACTGAAGCCCGGGCAGAAAGTAGCTGGAAGAGAATAATTGAGCCCTCTTTGTTGGAGGTGAGGATGAAAAACACTTCATTTCTTCTCAGAGAGTGTCTGAACAAAAAATGCTCTCTCTGGCTAAGATATCTGTGTATGGCTGGTGTCAGAGTACCGTGGTGAGAAATGGAGCTGTTCCCTTGAGTTGCTTTACTACTGGAAGTGGTCGCTGATCTTTGGGCTTTGGCTCTAAGGAGAGTTGTGAGAGGCCAAAGTGACACAATTTCTGCGTGTGTGAGAGCTGAAGGTGTGCCTGGGACAGGACAGTTTGGTGCCTTACTGAGAGCTTCTAGGAGGCTTTTAACGTGTTAAATCCTCCTGGGTGTTGAGGAGCACACCTCGTGCAGGCAGCTGGGTGGGAGCTGCAGGCTGGGTGATGGGTGATGAATGCTGGAGCCCCTGGCAGGGGCTGTGGATTGGCACCAAGCCTTTGCACAGCAAGGGCACGGGGACCCGTGACAGCAGCCAGGTGACAGGACACTCAGAGACAGCAGGAGCTCTGTAGGAAGAGCCCTGACTGTGGCTCACACACACTGTGAGGGTACAAATGCCCAGGGCATCCCCAAAAAGCTCCAGCTCAGGCTGTTTGTGTGTTACTGTGCCATGGTTAAACTGCTTTCAGGATCCATTGTGGGACTGGTATAGGGAACCTTGTGTAAATGTGAGAGTGGGGTGTGCGGGGAGCCACGTGGGACACCTGGAGCTTCTCTGGAGCTGCCTGTGGGGAAGGGCTTTGGTCCCAGCAGTGAAAATCTCTGGTGGTGGGAATCTGGCAGCCAGAGTGGCTCCTGAATTCTCAGACAGGAAGGTTTCAGAAAATCTTATTCCTTTCAATGCGCCTAAATATTAAATGTATAGAAATGTACTGAGTATCTGTGTAACTTGGTCCTTCTTTGATAAATATAGGTAGTGGTCAGTTAGGGAGCAGTGACCTTTCTAAATAGGAAGGAGCTGTTGGAATTCAGCTTTGCAATAGCAGTCTGCTGGTATTGATTTGTTTATGTAAGTTATTATATTTGCATTGTTTTGCAGTGCTTATTCCAATGGTGTTTTCTTTGAGTGTGATGGATAGTACTAGCTGGAGTGTTGTTGTAAAAGCACTTATTCTCAATTTATTTCTTCTACAAAAAATGTTTTCCCCTCATTTAACCACCAATGGAACTCTTTTCCCGGGGAAAGAATTCACTGTGATTACCAAGTTTTTCTTAAAAAAAAAAAAAGTAAATGAAAATATACAGACATTGCTTATACATCTCTTTATATAAAGACTTCCAAACCCTCGGGTTTCTTTAGAAATAAGGGAATATTTCAAGAAGCTGCCTTTGTGTTTTCCAGGAACATCACTCACAAAGTCCAAGCACTTAGGAGCAATGTCTAGCTGGGCTCTCCTAAATCTCACAGTCTGCAAATTCAATGTATAATTTGTATGCATAAAGAAACATCCTTAATCACAACAATCTAAATCAGCAATGAGTCATAGTTAAAAGTATAATTGCAGTTTTGATTTTGGTATCAAAATATTCATAGTTTTTATTACGTGACACATATCTGATGACAGCTATTTAATTCATAAGTTTCCTCCATGCAGAATAATGCTATGTAGGTAGCCTTATTTTTCTGTTCATTTTTAATCTAGGGAAAATAAGAGAATATTGATCATCAATCGTGTTGTTAAATTTGCACTTCAAATCAAAAAAATCATGTATGTACATTTGCTTGGGTTTCTTAATTGGTTTGCTTTTACAATAACAGAGTTGGGCTGCACTTTATAAATCTTTATACTGGCTGTATGTCAGATGAGCATCAGTAGTTTTATAGAGCAGGTGCAGCTGTAGTGCAGATATAGGAGGTTACAAAATCAGCGTAATGGGATGAGTGGTTACAATGTTTTATTCCATATAACACACCTATCGGACACTGCTGCAGAGGTACAGAATGTAAAATAAATATCAGCTTCAACCCCTTTAGCCTTAAGTGTATATTTATTAACCACAGAAATATAGTTAGGTAGCTTAAACCACAAATGACCTATTGCTGGCCATTATTCTATGTTTAATAACTGCATTGTGTTACAATTAAAAATCATTTCCTGATTGTTTGTTGGTGCCTCATCTGATCTAATTTAACCCCACTTTTCAATAACATACTGCAGGTCCTTGTCAAACCAACTGGGGATTAGGCAAGAAATTAGTACTTTTAACCCCAGTGTTGATTTTTCTTCAGCCAATGTTCTCAGTGTGTGCAACTCTTACAAAAACTAAATTAGATCCTGTATTCTTTCCTCCACTCCATAGCCTTGGATTCTTTATATATGGCCAGCACAGGATTGCCCTAAAAGGTTTTAAACATGTGGAAAGCATACAGAGGTGACTTTTAATCTACTTCTACACTAGCTGATAGCAGCAAACTACACTTTTAGGCAACCTGAATTAATGCATAAAATCTCACAAAGTATGTAGAAATAAACAATAAGAAGAAATGAATAAATGAAAGGTGAATGATTTGGCTGGCCAGACCTCTAAATATGGAAAAGTTCACCTGAGAAATACAGCAAATCAAAGAGAAGAGGTATGGAGTGGAACCAGAACTATAAATTAAACTTGTATTTCTCGTACCACACAGACTTCAGGTATTATTTTCATTAATTGCATAGCCTTGAATCCAACCATCAATACCTGAGCTTTATAACTGGTGATGCTCTGAAGAGGTCTAATGAACTGAGGCAAGTTGGGGTGTTGTGTTTTGGTATTTTGCAATGGAGTGGAGTAACCAAATGATTGTTTTAATTTTACAGAACTAAGATTCATACCAAATGACTTGAAATCCTAAATACTTCACAGAAACTTGTGATTTATTTATCTGCAAATGCTTAGCTGTAGAAAACTAACAAAAGTGCTGATGAAAAGAAAGCTGTACTCTAACAGGCAACAATTACAATGATCAGATAAAAAATTCCAGGCTAAGAGGCTAATTTCAGTTGCATTTCATGTGCCACGTTTGTTGACCAGCTTTTTCTTTTCCAATTCTGTTAAAGTACTGGTCCCCTTATGTTCCGTTCATTACAGCCAGCTATTTTTTCCTTTTCCATGGAGTTTACTTGCATTTTCCAGAGAGGTTTCCATCAGACTGCATATTCAGTGGAATTAAATAGGTTTTTAGGACACTGGAAAACAAGCATCTGTAAAGAAGGTGTGAGTGGGTGTTTTTTGCTTTGTTTTGCTGTTAACTAGGATATGATTTGGCAGCCCAAAAATGAGATGTTAAGTCTGCTATAACAAGTAGTAGCCTAACTACACTGAATCCTTGAAATGTGTGACCTGGCCTACCCTCCAAGACCAGGGCAATGCATTGATCCCCAAGGTTTTCTGTGACCAGGAAGACAGACTAATCTCAAAAGGATAAGGGTTTGTTGCAGGAGTAGTCACTGCACAGTGACAGGGATGTGAGTATTGGAAATGCCACAGTTCCTTATTCATAACACACATCCCTTGGCTTAATAAATCTTGAATACAAACATTACAAGCAAACCATGGTCTCTCCTTCAGTTGGCTGGCTTCCAGGGCCATTCTGTTGTACCTCAGAATGTGTATTTGTCAAGAGACTAATTTAAAGGTTTTCTGATTAGTTTTACAGGAATGGGTATGTTCTATTGCTAGGTAGCAATCTTCTGACAATATGCATAGAAAATTTTAAACTAAACCTGTAAAACTTTAAGATTTCAGTGGGCTCCTACCCTGTTAGATGAATGGAAGGACAAAAAGAGACATCTTTGATTCTAGGAAGTTTGTAGTTAGCTAAAAGTTAAAATGCTTATGGTTCTAAGGTATACCAATTAGAGAGCAAACCAACAATTTGCGTAAAGCTGTTTTGGAATCCTCATTGCTAACCAGCTACTTCTCCATGAAAGAAAAAGAAATATATATAAATCTGTGAATGTTTCTTCTTTTTATGTTT
>WEIU01012143.1:0-14100 GCA_013389925.1 Aegithalos caudatus
CTTTTTTTTTTAAATGAAGGACATCCCTAGTGATTCTAAAAACCAAAAACATCTGAAAAGACATCCTCTATGAAGAATGCAAAAAACTAGACATGTTCAGTAATTTATAGTAAGAATGGAAAATATATACTGCCAAGAGACAATGAAGTGACAATGCCACATGCAAGACCATCATCATATACAGAATAAACTGAACTTCCCTATAATACTTTTTAATAAATTCTTATAAATTCTCATATAAGAATTTTCTCTTACATGTCCATTAGCATGCATGGAAAATATCTCAGTCCTGATGCCTAAAAATTTAGTGTGGGATAAACTTCTGATCAACTTCTGATAAAATCTTGGAAAACAGCAAAGGTTCTGGCAAGTAGTAAGTACAAAACTGCTGCACAAAAATGATTAATTAATTTCATCCATTCTAAACAATCATCTGGTAGGACATGTGATAATTTTATTGAAGACAATACATAAAATGATGACAGCCTGGTATGCATGATTTGTATCTACACCACTGAAGAAATCCTCCTTCAGAACAGTGAGTGTCCTACAGTGAGCACTGTCATCAAAATCCATGGTTTAGATGTCTGAGGATTTTGGGAACCAGATGTTCCTGGGTTTTACTCATCCTATGTTCTCAGAAAGTGAAGACATAAGCATATGATTATCTACGTTCCAGATAAAATGACAATTCCATGCTTTATACATAGTTTCATCAAAAATTCCTCCTCATACATTGATGCAGAATACTTGTCTGAGCATATATCCTTTCTTCTGTGAGCCTTTATTCCTGATTGTTCATTATTCCAAATAAAAAGTAGCAGGACAAGAGGAAATGGCCTCAAGTTACTCCAGGAGAGGTTTAGATGGAATATTAGTAAAACTTTCTTCTCTGAAAGTGTAGCCAAAGACACAAACCGGCTGCCTGGGGAAGTGGTGGAATCACCATCTCTGAGGGTATTTAAAAGACAGGTAACTGTGGCAATTAGGGACATGGTTTAGTGGTGGACTTGGAAGTGCTGGGTCAGCAGTTGAACTCAATATTAAAGATCTTCTCCAAACCCTCATGATTCCATGATTCTGTGAGATCAAACTGCATGTGGTAAGACAAGCTGCTTTCCTCCAGAACTGTTATATTTTTTTCTTCCATAAGCAAGAAAGCAAAAGATGTTGTTCTCATTGGAACCTTTGTATTTAAGAGGTTTTCCAAATGACAAGATGGAGTTAAAGGTTACAGCATGATATAAAAAAAATATAGACTGCTTTAAGCGGCAGAATAAAATCAATATACATTAAATCTTATGTCTGTACCAGCATGCTGGGACTTAAAGAAAATGTCCATAGCTGTTCAAGCTGCTTACTGAGCTGTTCAAACTCACCCTATAGAATGAAATAAGTCATCTGTTTCTCAAGGCAAATAAAACTCCAACACAACTGAGTGGACCTTAAGTACAGCCACCCAGAGGTAATAGAGATATCCAAAATATTCCTTCCAATCAATTAATGAATAGCTGTTTGGAAATCATGTTTAGTCATTTGCAATGTGATGAATCTACAGATCTCCAGTATTGTTCTTAAGGACAGTAATTACATTTTGCAGACAGCTGCATAATTTATTTCCCCTTATTTTTCAATACTTTGGTCTTGATCTATATATATTACTAAACCATGCTTGACATTCAACTACATAGTTTCTGGTGAAAGTATAACATTTTTTCTTCAGAGGCTCTGTGATGCTATTGCAGCTCTCTGATACTCTTGATCAAAAAAATTATCTCATATTCGTTTTAGGATTCTTTCAGTCTCAATCACCAGCATATTTTTTTCAAGCTATTTAAACTATTTTTTTTCCATTTTCCCTGCACAATTCTTTTAAGTGTCACAGCTTCACTTTGTTACTTTATGAAGTTGAATCCTGCAAAGTAATAGCTTCATTTTTCTCTATACAATGTGTAAAAATTATAAAGTTCTGCAGACATTAGTAGCTTGAGACAGCTTGCAGGATTCCTACAATACCTGCTTTATTCGTTAACCAAGTCATTAAGATGTGTAGTTGATTACAGGCTTTAACCCCTAACAGAGTCTGCCTACTCTTCATACCACCAGTGATTTCATTAGCTATTATTGTTCAAACCTCTTATTATAAATGGACAGGTCTTTCACTCAGCTGTCATTAATCCAATGTTCATTCCCCCAGAAAAGATATTTAAAGCTTTCCACCAGCACTCAAGTGTTACTGCTATAGTTTAATACATGCTATCCTTCACTTCTGTGTTTGTTTCTTTCCTTGCTGTCTTCCTAGAATAGATTATCACCTTCACTATCTAGGATGTATATAACAATTATTATGTAAGGAAACCACATGATCATATTTGAATTTCAAAATACCATGAATATTAATCATAAACACAGATATAGTTATTTATGACATCATAGCTGGTTTGCATGATTAAAGATTACAAATATAATAATTTTGAGTAGAATATTTAAGGGATCAAAGACAAAATTCAAACAGAGGGGATGGAAATTCAGAAAAAATATTTTCAACAACATATATGTAGAATAGTTTTTGGATGAAAAAGGTTCATTTTCTATTCCTGTGATTGCACAGCTAATGCCATCTTCATAGCTGGATAAGACTCTTTATACTCTGCATCATTTGTTTATTTATTTTTTCTTCAAACAGCAAAAAGGTTGATTTAGGGTTTGTCCTACTTTCATCCAGAACTGGGTTAATTTTTGCAATAGTCATGAGGGGGCAGAGACTGGGGCCATGGCCAGTAGGTTATTCCATACCTCCTCACCTCATTGTTGGTCACTGGGAAAGGGATGCTCATACCTTGGAGAAGACGAGCCTCCCATTCTGATGGAAGAAAGCATGGCTGGGAAGAAGAAACCAGTTGATATTTGTCATGGGCTTTGCTTGTAAATTTTCTTTATCTTATACCTTTTGTTACTAATATTGTTGCTGCTACAGTTCCTTATCTCATTACTATTTTCAGTACATTGTTCTGATCTCAACCTTCGATTTCCACCTTTTGTGGGTCCAAATCTCAATTCCATCCTGCTGGGTCAGGAAGTAAGAGGGGAAGGGGGGAGGGAGCAAGCAGTGTCTGCTTTGGGAGAATCTCAGTGGAGACACCTAATTGGAGGGACTGTAATTGTACTGTCAGAATGAAATTGACAAAATCAGCTATGGTTCTTCTAATTAAAAAAGAGTTTTTATGTTACCTATTAGGAATAGATAACTTTCTGAAGATATTGATTCCCCCTTGACTTTCATTGAATATAGACAATATTTTTATCCAGGGACTGATCAACTTCCTTTTTAATTTTCAGTAGAATTTTGTTTTCAAATGGTGCTAGAAATGCTTTAACTTCTTACATAGACGTACCTGAAGATTTTGTTCTTATCTTCTTTAAATAAAGGTGCAACCAGGCCATTTCTTTGCAATTGTAGAAAACCATGATGACCATGATTTTTCATTAATTTTTTTAATATAGAAGTTTTTATAGATAAACAGAATCTTGATTAGTCTGCTTTGTTACAATAAACACAAATAAGCTATATCCCAAATAGCTCAGGATTCAGTTAAATAAAATAATATTACATGCTTTTACAAGATGTTTATAACTATTGTCCTTTTCTGACACTGAAAAAATGTGAGTTCTTTATCTTGTTTTCCTACCCAGGGAACATAACTTTTTGTCTCCTACTGTTCTGGGCAATCGTCTCTTATTATTCTGCAAAGCACTTACAAAAGAACTTGTGAAAACCAGTAATGCATCACAGTGTAGGATTTTATAACTATTTTTCATAATGACTTTGTGATCTGTTATTTCTGTGTTCTCCTACCTGAAAATGTTTTACAGAAAGTTAATTTTGAAAGGATTTCCAAATTTTTAAAGGTACTAGATGTATGTGAAATTGTCAGAACACCAGCAATACTCCTTCATTTTATTTTTGGTAACACTGTTTTTTTATATGCTTCAGTCTTCTTTCACACTGAATTTCATTTTTTTTTTCCTCTCATACTAGATTTAATAACACATAGAAACCATATAAATGAATGTGGAAAAAAATAGTTTCTTTCCTCACTTTACCTTTGGCTCAAATTTTCTTGAATGAAAAGAAAGTGCCATTTCCCCTCCCTACCTTCACATGCAGTTTTCCATAATAAGGTGCTCTGTTGAAGTAGAGCTCTGTAAATATAGAGTAGTAAGAGAACTGGTACCCTGGATAACTAGTCTTTTCTCCTCCCCACAGGCTCACAAAATAAACTAGAATAGATTTTAGAGTTAGTTGGCAAAAGAATTTGTTAAAACATTTGATAGTACTTACCAAATCAATAGGGCATTTCCATCAAATGAGACCACCTCTGCATGAGCACTTGTATATCAAATGTTGATATAAAATTAATAAAAATGCTTCTTGACACATAGGCACCAACTCATTATCAGGAGTTATCATCTTCAGGATACCAATAAAATCTCTGTAAGGGAAAGGGATATCTTGTATTTAAATTGCCAGTTTTTCTAGATCAGTGCTCAATCCATTGAGAAATTCTTCTGTTTGCAGGGACCTCTGTCTAATATGCATGCAACCAATTCTAACTGATAGTCATCACTGCTATAATTCCTCATTAGTACAGATTATATTTGAAATAATGCAAATTCACTTTATACTAGGTTTATCTCTTTGAAAAAGATAGGTGTATGTATTTACAAAGAATATTATCTTTTTCATTCTTTTTGTGATCACAATGAGGAAAATGGCTCTTAAAAAGGGATAACAACCAGCAAACATATGACACTGCGTGCAATATATTAAATTATTCAGCTTGGCTAATATGATAATCTCTTAAGTCAGTGTGTCATACCATTTAGGGAAAGATTGTTTTCTGCTTACAATCAATCTAGTTTTCCCAGAGTCAAATCTGATGACAATTCATGTGCAGGCAACTCAGCCCATCACTCTTTCACCCACTTTTCCTGAACTGTGATCTATCTTTTATTTGGCAGCCGCAAAGAGGAACCATTATAGAGATAATCATAAGAAAAAATGCTCAATCAGTCTAGTGAGAATACTGGTAAGTACACATGAATCTGAATCACACATAATACTTTCGTGCCATATTTTTAGTCAAATGTACAGAAATCTTAAATGTAAGGGAAGATCTAGCATGGTTAGATTTAAAGGGATAGCACTGGCAGAAAATAAGGTAAGAACTGTCAATAAAATGAATATTTGATGCAGAAAAATTATTGAAGAGACTACAAAGGCTTCATAAGTGCCATGGTCTTGCAAATATAACTCCATCATTTTTTATGTGCAGCAATAAAGACTTTGACAGCTAGACAGAGTCATTGCAAAATGTGCTTTAAACCCTGAGGTAATTTATATCATGAAAGCATTGCCTCTGATAGACATTTAAGAGGTACAATAGTAGTCACGCTTCGTATGGTAATATATTGCATCATTGCTAGGATGTAATTGTAGAAAAACAACTTGAAGATAAAGAACTTCAAACAAGGGGAACTTTACAGTGATTATGATTATGTGTATGTGTTATTAGCATGTTCAAAAAAAGTCATAATTGCTCTTCAGCATTGCCATATGTCCCATTTCCCTATCTGTATACCAAAAACTGTTGATGTGTCTACTAAAACACTTACAAACCTATTATTACAGACAGCTGTTCATCTGTTTTCTGCTTTCAATTTAATTTAACTTCAGATTTAGGGGGAAAATTGCACAGATTGTAGACTTCCCAGGAAAAGATGTGTTACCATTTTAATTAAGAGACGTAGCATAAATACATAAAATAGAATATTTAATTTACCAATAATATCAGTGTAGTCTTTAGGACAGCATGGCTGTATTTTTCTTTCTTTTTACTTAACCTGGGACTTAACAGAAAGGGGTCATGTAATGGGGGATCATTTGGCAGAAGGAATACGAAAGCGTCATTGAGGTTCAATGAAATGAGAAAACTCGGGATTCAGGGAGAAAGAGGAGAGGCACATCGTGGGGTAGGGCCCCAGGAGGGCAGAGCAGAGGCCTGAGGTCCTGATGAATGGCTGCTCTTCTGTGTTCAGCCTGGAACAGCCTGGTTTTCCTGGGGTTTCACCTGCAGCAAGCAAATTTGGCAAAAAGTTCCTAATACTGTGAGCAGGGGATAAAGAGAAGCCCAAACAAAGACATTTATATTTATTTAAAATATCTTGCTATTGTTGTTGTTATTGTCATTGTTTCTGGAAGAAAAAAGTGTGTTATACCTAGCAAATCAGAATAATCTCACTACCCTAATAGGCTGTGGACCATAAAAGAACTCAGACATGGCCTTTTTTCATTTTTTTTTTCTCTGTGTTCAATAAGAATAGGTTCTTCAATATTTAACAAAAAATTACTTGAATTCAGTGTTCTCCAAATCAGAGAAGCAAATCCTTCACAAAGCCTTTGTTTACACAGCTATGCCTGGAGATGAGCAGTGTATCCTGGTGCAGCATATGTCCTCACCAGAGTCCTAGAGGGGTATCAACTTCTTTAACAAATTCAGCTGCTGGGAGTTATGGGAGTTTAATGTCAGCTGGCAAAGTATAACTTTAATCTCCTTTTATAACAGGGAGATGCCTTGCTACTGCAACAAGCTGCATATATAAAAAATACAGTCATTATCACATGAAGCTATTCCACTCACACCCAACCACAAATAGCATCATAAACAGTAAAAATAGTAAATATAGCATAATTGCCACGTTTCTGCAGAAAACCTACTTACAAATGTCCTATGGGAAGAGAATCTGGTGTGCATATTAGAAAAATTTTGTTCCATTTCAGAAACAAGACTTAAAAATGAAAGATTATCCTATTCAAATTCAAAGAGATCAGAATACACAAACCATCAAAGACTGATCTCTCACTAATATTTCATAATATATTGAATTATTTCTTAGATCTTTACCAGGGGATTGTTCAAATTTATAAGCCCAGACTTTCATGTAACAGTGCCTGGATTAATTTCATATTTGAGGTGGAGTGCCAAAGTGTCCAGACTGGAACAATTTTTTTACTAGTATGCAATGACATAGCCTTTCTGAAATATACCCCTTAAACCCTGTAAACATATTTGGAACTAAAATTTCATATACCAGTATTTGATCCTGAATGGAGAAAAAGTAAATCCTGGGGTTTTCCCCTGAATTAGCCATATTTAGAAGAATCATCAATTGCTATACAAATACAAGTTAGTTTCCATTGGGAACAGTTATTCTTTTCTTCTATAGATGTAATTCACTGTTTCAAGACTAGCACCTTAGTGGATCTTAAAAACTTGAACTATGTAAGTAAATTGACGTCTGAAGTGTCTGTCCAGACACTTTTACTGTCATCCTATCGGTAAAATCAGGCACAATACCAGATTGGACAAAACCAGTACCAGCTTTTGAGTACCAGCTTTTGGGTATTAAATAGGTATGTGGGTTTTTTTTTTATTATTAATATTATTTTGATTTTGGTGCTGGTTCTGAGTGTGCTGATAGAACTGCCTGTATTTACAGTACAGTACAGGAATTTGGCCACTCAGAGCAGTTTCTTCAGTCATTCTTACTGTCATATATCTGGTGTTATAAAAGTCCCTTCTTTCATAGACAATTGACTCTGTCTGTGCAGCACCAAATTAAATCCCTGTGCTGGTACAGTGAGGACTATCACTAAACAAGCACCTATCATCCATTTCTGTGTTCTTTCCAATCAAAGAGTTTTAATATCAACTATCACACTGCTGACAAATTGACTAAAAATATCCTAGAATAAGGACTCTGCCTTTAAGGTCTAAGGAGTAATATTGTGCATCTTCTAATAAGCAGTTTGCTCATGGCAGGCAGTTGGAAATGTTCTTACTTGTTTGGAAGGCAAGTGGATGCATGTGAATTTGGTAAAAAAAAAAAAAAAAAAAAAAAAAAAAAAAAAAAAAAAAAAAAAAAAAAAAAAAAATTACATAGCATCACCTCTTCCTGAGCCTCTTCAGTAAAAGGAAAGCAATTCTGGTTTGGTTCATTTCCCACTTAATCTTACCTACCTGCTGAGATTGTTTCTGAGTTAAAATTACATGTAAAAGAACACAAGAGACAAATTTAATGGCCTTCCCTTGAAAATTTAGTCTGGCAGTGTTTTTTTGTGATATTTGGTGCTTGAAATATCTTATTAATTCTCTTTGTAGTTAAGTTACCGGTGGACATTTACTTTTTTTTAAACAAGGACAGTAAAAAGTTTTGAGAATTATTCTATGACTTAGTTTAAAATTTCCTCATTAAATAAGTGGTCCCATACAAGTGACAAGATTAATCTGTCTCAGGCTTACAAAACTGTTTTGGAACACAAACAATACAAAAGTTTTTGATAATCAAAAGAAGAAAACTTGCATGATTTTTAGACAATATTTGGGACCCAATTGTAGCATGAATAAGAAAAATCTTGCTTCTGGCTTCTTGGCCTGTAGCAGACAAACTCTTTTACCTTGGTCAAAATCCAGTGTTCAGGCTTGTTTGCAATTTGCTTCTGCTTCTTTCCAAAAATGCATGTTCTCTTTTCACAAATATATGCTCCTTCTCCACTCAACAGCAGTTATGTCTTTCCAGACCATAACAGGTGTGGTATGGTCCCTGACCCTTGGTGTTCCAGCTGGATGCACCTGACAAGCTCTAGGAGAAGAATCTATTTGCATGACCTTAGAACTTGATATGTCCAGGGTCTTAACTTCCCTATGAGGCAGACAATCATGTTTTGATGGATAGGACTAATGAAACATAATTCTGCAGCTATGAAACCCCCTTGTGCTAATAGGTGGGTTAAATCTCTTTGAAGCTGGTAGGCATAGTAGCAGCTTCTTAGAATAAATGCAGAGACGTTTTACTCTTAAACAGAAACAAATAGCTGAAACAATATGAGCCACGACCAAAATATGGCTACAAAGGAAAACTGCTGTGGAAGTGAAGCCATCTGTCAAATAAACAGTATAGAGGAAAGGTGGTTTTGTAGGCAAAAATATAAATTTACCCAAGGGCACTATGATAACATCCTTGAAGTTATTATGGTTCTCAGAAGAAAAAAAGATATTTTATAAGTTAAGCCCTAATTTTAAAGACAAAAATTGTTGGAAAAAGAGCATAAAATGGTGACTACATAAAAGGTTCTTGTTTTGTTTTGTTTTGTTTTGTTTTATTCCTGAGAGAAAAATACATACAAACATGTTAAGAAAATGAATTTAATACTAAGTAATAATTTAGCTCAATTAGAAGAAACTACCAAAGAAAGATATTTGAAAAAGAAAGAAACTAATCTAAGCTGAATTTAAATTACATGATAGAATTTTATAATTTTCACCTAGAAAATTTTTCTACTGGCAGCTAAAAATAATTCCCAAAATAATTTTTGCAATACTGTCATAATGAAATGAAAAGTAACGTTACAGATTTTCAGATATAAATAACACCAAATTAACTGATCAACTGTGATGCCAGGAAAGCTTAAAAGCTTGCTTCTAGAAAAACAAGAGATATGAACAGCTACTAAAGACAGCTATTTTACTTTAAATTCTCACCTTAGTTATTTTTCAGTAACTTTACAGAATTTCTCACTTTAAACTAGAACTAAGTACAAAAATATTTTTTCAGTGTAGGGTTGCTTCAATAAGAATTTGCTAAGGCTTTTTTGTTGTTTTTTTTCTAGACTGTTAACCTTAATTATTGAGTTCCTATTCTGAATAGAAATTATAGATGCTCTTTCCTCTGCATTTGTTTTCAGAATTCTTAAAAGAACAACTAAAGACAATATTCATCTCTCTGTTGCACAAAAATAGCTTGTCCAGGATAAGATACCACCTACCTCAAGATCAAATTATGGTTTTGGAATATTTCTGCAAAGATGTAAAAGTGAATGTTTGCCATGAATAAATCAATAAAAACTTTTTAAAAAATATTTCTTAGTATTTTAGGGAAAAGCACTGACTAAGGTTTCTGTATTTAAAGTTTCTTCTCATTTTACTAGAAGAATATTCACCCTTTAATATTACTGTGTTAGCCTTTAGATATCTGGTTTTTAAATGCAAAAAAAAGCAGAAATTGTTTTTATTTAATTTTTTTCATTATTCATCCCAAGTACTTAATGAAATGGAAGATTAAGCTGAAGACTAGGCAATCAGCTCTTCTAAGGAAACTTGGACATATTTGTTTCATTAAAAGCAGAGACTTGAATATGTCCCTAGCTTTCCCTGCAGTGATAAAACAAAAATGCCACAACTAATTTACTTCAGTTTTGCTCTGAATTTGTGCACAATACTTATTGTTTTGTCTTTTCTTTGAGAGGCTTGATTGAGAGGTGGAAGCTCTGATTCACAATGAATCATAATAATTCCTTCAATCTTGTTTTTTGAAACGGAGTGAACATGTCCAAACACAGAAATGGAGTTAACATTCTGACTTAACATCGGCTCAAATACATGCATGAATTCACTGGACTTTGAAGTGTAGATAAACAGACCCTGTGAAAGATAGACTCACTGATTTAAAAAAAAAAAAGTTTATAATCTAAATTACAAACAATACACCAAGACCTCATCTAGCCTGGACAGAATAGCCAGGAGGAGGTGGTTGCACGTCACCATCCTGGCTGATGGAAAGTTATCATAGTTATATCTAGTTATCATAGCCTGAGATGGGCTTATACATCCTGCACTCTAGGTGCAAACCTGGAGTGCTGACAGACTAACTGATAAATAATGGAATGGTCCATCAGCTAAAAAATACAATTGAGAAAGTATTTCACTCTATAATAACACAAAAAATCTTCAGGTGATTTACCATAATCATGCAAGAGTGGAACAGTTTGGATCAGACAGTGTATAAAATAAGCAAATAGCATTTTTTCTGCTGCAAGAGAAATTGAGCCACTGTGCTGAAATGGAACAAAGGGAACAAATCTGAACTATCCAATTGCACAATACTTCTGTGCTGCAGTTTGTGAAGCCTACAGTAATTTAACACATGTCATGAAGCACTTAGAAATGTAATAAAAATCCTGTTTATTACCAGTGCAGCTCTGGGCCAAAGCATTCATGTGAGACTCATCTGATGCTTATAGTTGATGACCTTAGAATCTATCTCCATCAGGAAGAACAAGAAGATTTATTGTTCTAGGGATTTCTATACTTTGCAATATTTTCACAGCCAGATTCTATATAAATATGATTGTTTACTAAAGCTTAGACTCCTCTACGTGTCTCAAATTCCCCTCTGCAGATCCAATATTCTTTTAGGAAAATAAGATTCCACTGCAGCACAATGTCCCCCCTGCCCTTTGTCCAGATGATTACTCTCCTCCTGAGAAACCCAAAGAATGGGTAAGGTTGAGTGCCTTCACTCAGAGAATTCAGCACGGAAAATTCATCTGTCAGATAGCACAGCTCTCCTGCTTTGTTCCCAAATGCCTCTTAATTTTTCTTCTCAAGAGGAAGATATCTAGCCAGTACATGTGCAAGGGGATGACTGCAGGTAAGTGAAAAATCAGAATAGCTGGGACCTTAGTATGAAAGGTGTAGGTAAACCTACACTGCAGAACTTGCCACCTCTCCAAACATGTTCGATTCTGAGAGTCCCTACATGGTGTAGAGGAATTTCACTACCTGAAGCTTCTCCTTAGTATTCCAACTTCCCTTAAACTTTCCCATACAGTATGCCATAACAAATACTTCAGTGATGCAAAAGCTGTTGCTTCCCATCTAGTGCAGCACTACAGTTAGGGTAGCTGTCCCTCCACCTAATTCAATGTCATGATTCTGTCACTCTGGAGCTCTAGCTCCTCATGCTTGCTTCCCATGCTGCATTGTTTCTCCACAGACACTTGCAGTATTTCAGACAGCTACAACTTCTTGTTCAGTTTAACACTGGTGTAACATTAAAGGCTGTATCTCAACACGTGTAGGATAGTATCTTTCCTTAAAAATTCTGGTTTTTTTCTCCTTTGGTATATTTTTTTTTTCCTTTATAGACCAGTTCTGGTTGGGATGATGTATAAGAAATTCTACTATTCTTTTGAGCAGTAGTTATCTTTTTTTTTTTACTGTAGATGGACCCCAGATGACAAAGCCTATTGAATTCAATTGATGCTATGTCTATTCAGGGATAAAAAAACAAACAACAACAACAACAACAACAACAACAACAAAATTACTAAATGAATTTGCCCTGATATCCTCCCTAATTATGGATTGATAATTTTTAAAATCTAAGCCAGTTTTCTGGCATCACTGAAAGACCATCTCAAGTGAGAAAAGCTGATCTAAAATCAGACAAGAATTAGCAGATTTTCACCTTGAAATGTTACTAGAATGGGCTACATTCTCTAATAGGGACTACTATGGTCCTATATTAAACATTGAAAAAAATGAGCTGAGGCTGGCATTCCACAAAGGTCCAGTTAATACAATACACAAAGTTTCATTGTTCTAATAAAAATTTATAACCACAAATACTAAAAGTTGAGAAAAGCAATGGCTAAGATATTTAGCAGTCTTATAATATTTAAATAATTCATGTTTCATTCTGCATTCACTCCATCTTAGGTTTGTAAACATATAAACAAAAGTCAAAAAAAAAGCTAGAGGATAAACCTCTTGAACAGAAATAGGAAATGTAATCACCTGTATACTGATGAATGTATCATTTGCAGTGATAAGGAGATAAAATGCTAAATGATTAGAAAGAAAATAGTTTATCAATTCAGGCACTGAATTTCAGATAGTTTTGCCTTTACACTTACACTTTGGCCTTTACCTCTCAGCCTCTCCTTTTACGTCCCAGCTGCAGCCTTTTTCTAAGTATCCCTCACTGGCACACATAAAAAAACCAACCTGTTAAGCCATTTGAGTGAGGCAGAGAGGCTCTTTTTTTGTAGTTTCCTCACACACATGTATTTCTACAGTGGTGCTGTAGAGTTAGAGAAAAACATTTTTGAAACACCCAAAAAAGCTACATACTTCCTTAAAATAAACTATTTTAGGAAAAGAACAACTTTCTTAAGACCAACCTGCACACGTCTCTAATACATATAGGTCTGTATTCCTACATTTTTAATTTTTTTTTTTTTTTTTTCCCCAAGAAAGATCAAGATTTGTCTCTCTGTCAATATTCTAGTTACATTCTATATCTATTGAGAAAAAAGTAGCCCTTCACACACCTTCACCATTCAGCTGCTGAGATATTTTTTACAGACTCTGTGTTTAACATTTCTATATTGGGTCACTCCTCTTCCTAAACCTCTATTTTTCAAATCTTAAGTGTAGCACTTCTCCAAATGTCTATTTAACCCTTCAGGTTAATTGGTTTCTGTTGGACTTTGCCTATTGTTTTCAAGGAAATAGCTTAGTTTGGAATTTTGGAGTGTTTTTCTAAAGCTAACATTCAGTTCCTAATCTCTCTTGATTGTTAAATATTAATTTATTGACAGACCACAGTCAGTGTGTCATAATAATCTGATATTTCCTGTGCCCAGAAGACCAACAAAAACTGAGTTCTAGGAACAAATGCATGCTGAGCCCTACAGCAATTCTCTTTTTCCCCATATGTGTTTATATAACTGTTGTGCTTAGCCAGGTCAGGACCCAATAACATTAAGTGCTATATAAATATTAGCATCCACTTCATCCTTCACAAGGTTCTTGACCACAATGAAAGGTGTGAAAGATCATAAAAAGGAGTAGATTAATTGAGGACCTCGGAGTGATGTCATCATGGTGGTATGTGTAATTTACTGAGAAAAGGAAGCACACTACGGATGGTTAAGATACTAAGACATTCTAAGGGTTTGTCAAATCCCTTTTTTCTTCCTTTTTTTTTTTTTTAAATGATCACTCTCTCTCATGTTAAGACTTACATTCACATCAAGTAATATATCACCTTACTGGGTCACTTATTTCTTCTTTATGCTGTAAATATTTCAGTAGTTTCCTACATTAATTTGATTCACTTATTGCAATAAGCTATTTATTCTGCCATCCAATTAAAACCAGCTTCAGTCTGAAAATAACAGTATTCATGCCAGGA
>WEIU01012145.1:8999-50262 GCA_013389925.1 Aegithalos caudatus
TCGGAGCGGTCCGAGAAGGGAAAGGCGCTGTGCGCCTGTCCGGCAGCGCCCGGCACGGCCCGCGGCTGCACGGACCTGTCGGACCGCGGTCAGGTGCGGGAAGAGCGTCCAGGGCTCCCACGGGCGGGCGGGGGCTGTGAGGCGGCGGCCCCTCCTCCAGACGGCCCCTTCACTGGGAACATTCCAGAAAGTAAGCTCTCCTCTGCTTTGAATTTGTGAGACTTGGAGTTTACCCAATGCTGGTTTACACCGAGGGCATCAGGAAAGCTTTCTTGGTGGGATGTGTAACAAGAACCAGGTCCAGTGTCATAGCTGCTAATTTGTGGTTGCTTTTCAATATCGGTGTTGGCAAGGCCTCGCTATTCTCCTCAGTGAGGGTAATCTGCTGCAAAGAGTGATGAATCAGATAAAGAGCATACTGAGGTTCTAGTGAAAGTATGGGAATAGGGCAAACTAATTAAAATACGCAAAATGGCAGTGCTGAAAGTTTAATCGCTAGATATCGAGCTGAAACCAAGCAGTGTCCAGCAGGAATATGCTTTGGAAATGGGGAACAAGCCACATAGAAACATACATCTTAAACCAAAACCCATAGGAAATTTTTTTAAAATCGGAGGCAATCATTAATTTTGTGAAGTATTGCCGCACAAAAAAATGTAGGGCCTGCAAGAGTTAAAAAAAAAATCCACCTAACTTTGGGAACTTACTCCAGGTCCTGGAGGGCATCATCAGAATGTGGACCCAAAATTTTCAGCAATATTAAATCATTATGGGGGAAAAATGCCAGAGAGATAACAACTAAATAGCAGAGAAAGTAGAGCATACTAATTTCTTTCTATAGTCTTAATAACTCCTATATTTGATAATACTTTGCTAGGGTTAGCTGTGGTGGTTAAAGGAGCACATGTGCTGTGCATCAGTAATTTTTGTCCTTAAAGATCTATGATGCATATGATTTAATATGGAGAACAAAGTGCACATAAAGAGCATATATGACATTTTTGTTCAATAGCTTAAGCACGTTAGCTTCAGCTCCTTCAAAAAAAATCTCTAATCATCTCCATGACAAGCTACAAGCTGACATGTATTCTTGTGTGACTAGTCAGATGACATGAGTCAGCAAAGAAACTTTGAGAGGCCTAAGATCCAATTCCCGTGATTTGTAGCAATGTTATTTTCTTCCTTGGAGCATACAAAGAATTCTGTGTAAAGCCAGAGAATTAAGATGTCTTAAAGCAGAGTGTAATAAAGCATATAGTAAGTTTTCAAGATAGTCTTCCACCAGACTCTCTATGTTTAGTACTGTAGGAATTTTCTCACAAGGCCTTTTATCTAACACCCATATGCTGTACAATAGTGCCCTGAATAATGTGATTTTGTTTTAATTCTTGTTTGGAGTGTGCATTAGTTACCTTAGAAAATAATTTCTGTTTTGTTCAAATACTTTCTCATGTATAACCTTATAATTAATCAGATACATCCTTCAGACTTTTTTTGACAAATTAAGTCAATCTCCCACTATGCAGCTCTTAGTACGTAACGGGACTGGTGCCTGAATGTGGCATCCACTTATTTAAGAGTCCTATAATTTTACTTCTACTGGTCACACTGGCATGATTCCTAGTAGTGTTTATAAACTTGATAGTTTAAATTCAGTTCAGTAACAGTGAATTAAGGAAAGGAATAGGCACTTCCCAAAAGATTGTGCAGAACTGCTTTTCCTATACTATGAGAGTAGTTTTTGATTACTTGGATTGCTCTGTGCTTCTCGTTGTGCTTTGGAATGTGTTTATTGTATAGAATGCTTAATGCTGGTTTTAGTCTTAGCTTTACGATTGCAGTACATTGTGAATTAAATTTCAGGGTGCACTGCAAGTCCAGAATCCACTCTTTATATTATGTTCTTTGGGAGTTTGCTGTAGGACACTTTGTACAATCGTTTAGCCCTCTGGTTGTGCTACAGGATCAAGCTCTGAAGGATGCCAACACAATGAAACCACAGGAGACATTTATAAAAAAAAAAAAAAAGCCAAACAAAAAGATGGCACCTTCAAAAAAAAAAAAATAGGGAAAAGGGAATTTGTGTCTAAAAAAGGAAACAGAAAGAACCATAAATTTTCATTAAGTGCAGAAACATACTAGGAGGCCAAAATGAGTTAGAGCAACAAAGGAATCCACCAAAAAGGAATCTTTATTAGTATCTTTAGTATTTATGAGTAGAAATTCTGCAAGAGAATCCTGAAGAGCCACAGAAATTTAAGGCTGGGTGGGAAGAGAAATCACATTAAAACCAGAAGAGACTAAGTAAAGAGAGAGATTTTTTGTTTACTGGAGAGTATCTTGGGAAATTTTCCATGGCAAAACACTTTCCACAAGGAGGACTAGACAGATAATATTCCTTAAATTGAATTATCAATAGAGTGACTGGAAAGTATAAGCAATAATGATTTGGGATGATCAGATGTATTCATCTTGGAACCATAAATTAATTTTTGGCTGGGGAAGTTTTTGTTGAATTTCAGTGGTACTAGTAGGGTTGGAAATGGCACGTGAATATGGCTGCCTGAAAGGACTCCAAGAATGATCCAGGAAACTATGTACAAATATGCCTGGCATCCCCAGCAGGCAAGGTGTATAAACTGGAATAAATAATAGCATGAGATGGCATTGAACCATGTTAGCAGAGCTTTGTGGAGAAGCCCACACTGTTGCAACTTCTGCTTTGCCAGTGTTACTGCTTCAAAACTAGATTTCTAAATGCCAGTGAAACCATTGGCTTCTTTCAAAAGCATTAAACATATTAGAGCAAACAAGGCATTAAAAAACACCCAAGAATCAATACTATAAGATCTTTGTGTACTCCAAGAATGTCTGAATCATCTGAAACCATATAAGATTAAAGATAAAGATATAAGATTAGACACAAAGCAGGCCTAGAAAAATAAGTCATGTGATGCAAATTGACATATAAAGAAGACTACATTTCCTTTTATCTCTAAATGAAGGAGAAAAACAGAAAAAAAAAGAGCATGTTTTGTAAGGAATGATTGTTACAATTGCATGACACTTTAATGTCAGATTCTTTAGTCCTTTGTAAAAAGGTTAGTTACCTTTTAGTTTTTAATAGTGTCTTTGAAGCAAACATATTAAAAATGGACTAATGTTTTCAACAGCAAATTAACTTAGCTGTGAGGTGCATAACAGGGAGAGATTAAGGGCCATTGAAAAAAAATATTTTGTTGAGAAATGAGCTTTGGTGATGCATGTGAGCAATGAGTGGAAACTGTCCAGCTACATTGTGCCCCCTTGCAAGGACCATCAGGACTACAGGGAAGTGCGACCTCCTGATATGACAGCTGTGGCAGGCTGCCTGTGTTGCTTAGCTGATGAGCTTAATAAATACCAAGCACCTGGTCTCCTGTAAGGATGTATAGAGCTTTACAGAAACTACTCAAAAGAATTATGCTTTGAGGAAAATGTTTCTTTATATCCTAAAACTTCTAAGCTGGCCTTCATAAAAACCTGTAGCATTTGTGAAGTTAGTGGACAAAAGCTAAATAACTGACCTGGAAGTTATCAATACAGCTTTTCTTCTCCAGGGATTTGAAGGTACCATAATCTGTTTTGGAGAAACAGAGTCTTTAAGTTTATCTTTGATAAGTCTTGTGTAGGCAGCATTGGTAACCTTCTGTTGATGGTTCTCATTGTGGATCCTGGGGCTTCAGTCTTATAGAAACACATTTTCTGCCTCCTGTCCTGCACTGTTATGGTCAACATATGGTCCATATATGGAGGGAAAACAAAACCTTAAACTGCAACTGGCTATGCCTCACTAGTTGGTTGTGACAAATAATATACTGTTTATTTAATTTAAGTCTCACATTAAACCAACTAGAAGAAATTGAAGCTTTACATATGAATTTTTCTTACGGCAAACTTGAAATGTAAACTCATTGTTTCTCTCTGACTCATTAACCCATGAGCTTTGTAGCTGGGAAAATCAAAACTGAAATTCTTCTAGTTCAAAATAGCCACAATGAAACCTAGAGAGCAGGCACACTGCTGTTGGAGAGCTATACTAAGAATTTATGACTGAACTGGGAACTGCCTTGCTGTGTTACACCCTGTGACTCCCCAGCTAAACTGTATAAGTCTAAAAAGAGCTGGTTATTTGCTTCCCCAGTTCTTTTACCTTTCTAGAAGCTTGGAAGTTGTTTTTTTTTTCCTTGTGTACTTTTGAATCGAAACAGCTCTACTGTTGTTTCTTTACTATAATTGAGAAAGTAATTAAGAAAATAAATGGTTGCTTAATATCCAATTACTCGACGATCAGTGCTGTGACAGTATGTGCATAAGGAGCTAACTCTGCTTGTGTGTAACTAAGGGCCTAGGAATAAAGGGGATACCACATTTTTACCTGCTGGACTACTCTTGTTGGGAGGGGAAGGAGAAGTTGATCAGAGGAGTCAAATGTGTCTCCTTGATTGTTTACTGGGTATGAGCTAGAATTTGAGGAAGTTACAAAAATTGGGTTTTGCTTGAAGTATTGCTGTAACAGATTTTAGATGAAAGGATTTTAAGAGAAGTAGGAGAACTAGAAGCAAGAAAGTAAGGTACAAGTGACTGATAACTTACCAGCCATCAGCTTGCCTGAAGGCATTCAGTGTTCAGAGAACAAAAGGTAAGGCCACAGAGGCATGTTTGGCAGGCTTATAGTTACATTATATTTAGAGGTGCTTTCGTGAAGTATTCTTAGTTTCTTTGCCTCGTGCATGGTATTGATTTATACTGAGAATAATGGCACTGTGTTACCCATTTGTTAGCTTAATTGATTCAGTTTTATTTCTGAGCTGTAGCAGAAGATGCTAATACTGCATGTGCTGCTATTCTGATGGGTGTTATTGATTCACTGGTAACCTGCATGTGCAATCCTAGAGCTTTTACTATAGTATTTTTCCAGTGCTTTAACAGATCCTATACAGAAGTAAACTAAATTTCTTTGATGACTGCTTATGTGCTTTTACTTTCAAAGGATTAAAATAGGTGTTGCAATATTAATTTCTCTTACTAGTGCTTGTTGTTTCACCTGTGCTTTTTGTTGTTTCATCCTTGAATGTCTTCAGAACAAATCCTAGGTAATGACATGATTCCCTTCCTTTTTAGGTAATATATCTTCTGTGTTTTCTGAAGTGGATGGTTGTCACCGTTTGTCATGGAAGGACACGAAAATGACAAACTTTGACTCCAGTAGTTACAAACTTCAGAAGGCTTTCAGAAGGCTTTTTTTTTCTCATTTTGTGCAGCCCTTTTATTACATGCTGCGCTGAAGAACCATGTAATTGGTTAGTAAAAACAACACTTCTCTTCATTGGTTAAATAACAGAAACAACACCTGGAAGAGCGGTGACCATGAGAATCTAGAGATATTATGAAAATAATATTACTATTTACAGAAACCATCCTTGCTAAACGGATTTTTCTCAAGCTAGAGAAATCAGCAATCTGGCAGGCTGAAACCTTTACAGTCTCAGAAAAATCAGGCCCACATATGGTGAACAGATTACTTGTAGTAACATAAAAATGCTGCCCTTAATATGGTAAGCTCCTGGTTTATTTGAAAAACTAAGGTCAATTTACTCAACATTTTTCTTCTAGTTTAGAACACAATATACTGTTGAGTATAAACAGACCCCTTTCCTCATCTTTTGACAAGCAAATGCCTTGTATCCCTGACACACAAAATGGATTATTTCCTGAAGTTCTTTGCTTTAACTCCTCTTTGCAGGATGGAGTGGTTATTTCTCAGGTATATCCTCCTACAGTTCATTTCTAAGCCACAGTAGGGGAGAAGGAGCGCGCCCTTTCTGCTGGGCCGCGGCATCGCGCTTCCGCGCCGCTGCGCGCTCCCGCTGCGGGTTGCNGGAGCCACCGCAGGGCAGGGAAAGGATTCCTTCCTTCCCACCGACGCGCTGGCAACCGCCAAGAAACGCTCCCGGCAGCGCGGAATCCATTGTGAGCGTTTTGCCGTGCTCAAAAAGTTTTATCAGAGATGGAAAATAAAGATAAAAATCAAGTGATAGAGTGTCGCATTATAAAAACATGACAAAACTTACGTAGAGTAATTAAGATGATTGTGTCAGAGATTAGTCAACCGCCTGTTTTTTGTTTACTTGTTCAGGTCCATCTTTTAAGTTGGCATTCCTTACAATTGTCTGTCCGGTTATGAGTCTTGACCACTTTCAAGCTCATGTTTCTCTCTATGCAGAGTGGTGAGATAAGATATTGCAAATCTGATCAAGGACGTTGGTGTTTGAATGATGCTATGTAAGTATTTAACTTATTCATTGTGTAAAATGTTACAAGCAATAAACTAATTATAACTTATTTATTATGTACCAAGGGGCAGAATATTTTTTTAAGCTATGAATTCCCCATAAGTTTTCACTTGTTCATTATTTTAAAATATGATTTATAGAAACAACATAGATGATGAAATCTTGGCCAAAGAGCAGTCAGTGGTGAAGCCCTGAAATGCTCTGTGGTATTGTATGAATATAGCAGAAGAGCTAACCAATTCCATATGCCTGTAGGATGCAATGGATTACTTGGTTATGCTTCTTGTGTGTTGTTGTTATTTGTAGGTGTGACACACTTGTTTGTATGCATCCTGTAGTTGGTTCTGCAGTAATGCAGGTTTGGAATCCATTAGTAAGTGAAAGACTGATTTCTTTTGAGGAGTAGAAGAACAGGGGGTTTTTGTTCTGCCAAAAGGAAGCCATGTTCTAGCCATATTCTAGCCATGGGAAGGAAGAAAGAGGGAGAAAACTAGAAAGGGACTGTGGGAATGGATATTTTTTAAACGGTTGGGCAAAAAAAAAGAAAAGTAGGAGGCAACAAGGCTTATCAAGTATTATTTTGCTAATGACTTTGCTGCCATTTAGCTTATCTTTGGACTGCATTTGGAACCTCTTCTATTTTTCTTTCAAAAGCATTTTCTGATTTGCCAATCCTAATGTTTTATCTTGGTTAGGTGATTAAGTGCTTCCCGATCACTATTCACTTCTTAATCATATCTGATTGCTAATTTTAATCCTAAATGAAAACATTGCATTGTGAAATGCAGCCAAAAAGTATCTGGCAAGAGCTGTTGATTTTATTTTAGAGGTTTAAGAGCTACATGCAAATGTAATTTCCACTGAAGTTCAGTGAAACAGTAGATCTCCTTTTAAGTATCTACTTGATATAAACCAAGAGATTTGGTAAACATACAGAGAGCAATGTTTGGTCCAACATACTCCTACTGGTATGTAGGGCCTCCATATAACATACAGAGATTTTCCATTAGCAGTAGGATGTGGATGTACCTTACAAGTCTCTCCTCTTTGTCAAAGCATGTATGACAGATGGTTACAGTGACACCTTAGTTCTGTCTCCTGCTTTAAAATAGACTTGCCGTCAATTAATTCAGACTAGGAGTGAATCTAATTTGGTTATCTATATTTATTGGTTATTTAATACCTATTATTATTATCTTTTCCAATTTGTTTGTTTATTAACATTTGGCAGAATAAATCATGACCCATAACTGAGCTTCTATCCATTAATATAGTATGATGAATTAGATCAAATAAAAAAGTTGTATTCAATGCTCCATTTAATTAACATAATGGAATTACATATATATATTAATATTTTCCAAAACACTGACAAGAATTAGGAATGAAAAGGATTGTATTTTCAGAAAGGTGTCCCTGATTTCAGCATATGCTTCTCTTATGATGTTGCAGTTCACTATCTGTGTATGAGTTCACTGCTAAAATGAGGGCAACGATATTTTCCATTTTATGGAACTACTTTGAAGAAAAATCCATTAATTTTTTTTATCTCAGATATTAATGTGGTACATGCTATAGAAAATGCTTCACGTAAACAAGAACCTAAGACCTCCCCTCCCTCCCCAAATCTACTACCTTTATTTGAATTTGGGAAAAAATGAAAAAACAAGTATTTTCAGCAAGAAGTTAAAGGATAATATCCCTTTGAGCATTGAGTTGAATTTTTTTCCACTTTTGATCAATTTGGAGAATGACTTATGTAGGAAGAAATCTGAGAGAAGTTCGAAGTTGCTAATGTGGAGCCTGCATGAAGTTACTAAAAAGGAAAGCTATGTAGGAAGAGCCTATAATTTTCATTCCTATCTTTGGACTTGGATTAATGCCCAGAATAGTGACAAATAGAGCGTCACTGGGGAAAGACAGAATAATCTCCATTGGCAATAAGAACTAACTAAAGGAATAGATAACTACAATTATTAACAATAAAGTATTTGCTAATAAAGCAATCCGTTTCTATTTTCAGTAAAGATAGCTGTCAGGAGAGACTTTTGTAGCATTTTTCAATGGGACAAAGAAATGGAAAGGTTGATAACTGTTTGTCTGTGCATTTGTGTGAGTATATGCATGATATATATACACATATTTACAAATTCAGCTGGAGGTATTACAAAATATCCTCCACCTCTCAAGGCCAAAATTATACTTTTTCTAGGAGAGTTACTGAAGAGGCACTGATTTGAAGAGGTGGTCATAACAGATGCATATATACCTGAGAATACCATTTTCACAGAAGTAATGGGGTAGTAGTATTTATTTAATTTGTCCCATCTGTAATTTAATTTTCTTTTTTTTTAAAAAAATATATAGACAGACATACACTAGTTTAAATGTTAATTACTTCCCCACACATCTTGGTCCCATTTTACCATTAAGAGTATCCCTTCAGAATCCTGACTTTACCCTGTGCACCTCAAGAACTCTGCTTCACCTGCTGCCTTATTTCTGCCTTCCTTCAGACGACCTAGGCCTACAGAAAACCACCATGTGCTGTCTGAGTTGATAATATCATTTGAAAGAAAGAAAAGGCTAATGGACTTTTCTGGCTGTCTTTGAAGCCTGAAGGAGCAACATCCTATAGTTCTCATATCCCTAATTCAAAACTCAAGTCATTCTGTCCCTTTGTTTTGCAGGTAAAGTATTCATGATGTAAGATGCAGTGGCTCTGACTTTCTTAAGGAAAGGTTTCTTTAGGAAAGGAAAGTGAGGCTCTGGCAAAAGAACAACAAAAAGAAGGCCAAATTGAGAAAAATTGTAGTATTTTGAAAGAAATAACTCCACATATGATTTTTAAAGCTTTGTTGGGCTTGGTTTTGTTTCTGTTTTTTTAACATGGCTGCATATATGGAAATGAAAGCAGACCATACCAGCTAAGTTTGTGTATGGAACACAATGTTACTCTAGCACTGCATAAACAAAAGCTCCCTTTGTGTAAGGAGGTAATCCAATTAATAGTTGTATTAAGTTTATGAGTTTTGGATTCCTTGTGGTGCTTTTGAAGCATGGCTGACCTAAAAGCAATGTAGAGTTGCAAAAAATCCACTACCAGTTCTGGCCAAAAAGCATCCCGATCAAGACATGGGATTTGAAGAGTGGACGTATTTTCCTTATCAAATGGAGAATTTACTTACAGAGATGTCAGTTTTTAAGTATTCGTGCCACTGTAGAATTCTTTGACCTTAAGGCTTCCCTTATTTATGAACATTGTTACTGTCTTAGGAAAGGGATAAATTATATATGAGAGAGGGTCTGTCCAGGTTGGGTCTATGTTGAAAGACCAGCTGATCACTGAATTCCCTTCATGTTTATTATAACAGGAGGAAGTCTTCCAAAACATCTTCCTTTATCAGAGAAAAGTATGTTAATGCAAACATGTATGTAAAGTTAGAATGTTATTTTTTAAAGTTCTTGCATATCCTGCATGTTCTTTCCTAGTACATATAAAATCTAATTATGACTATTGAAACAATTACAATTTCTTTAAAGAATGTCACAGTCTTATCTCTTCTATTTGGGGTATGTGTATATGGAGTAAAATGCAGGAATATATAGTACATAATTAAAGTAAAATATACTAAATATAAAATTTTAAAATAAGCATCTATATTTACAGGAGTAATTATCACTATGCAATCAAATATTTTAGACAATTTAACATATCTGTCTTGCTTCTACATATAAGGAGGCAGAATCATTTAAGGCACTCCCATATATATATTTATATATATACACTTATGTATATTTTTATAGTAGAACCAAGGGTTAACAGGCAGTAGATAGTAGAGAAATCTACTTTTGGGCTGAAAGACTGCAGTCACTCAAACTAATGACATTGCTGGGGAGGTAAAGACATGCTGTACATATTAACTGGTATGAAATACCCTGTTGGAACCTGTTCTTGACCCCCGTTCTTTAACGACAACAAGAGTCTGTCTGCAAGCAGAAATAGGAACATGTGATGATATGGCTGAGCAAAATACAGTTCTCCATGTGCCGTTGCTAAGGGTATAGACCTTTCAGTGATATCTCACTTTAGGAGTTCAAAGAATGAATAATAGCTCTGTGACTAACTATTAATGATATGGATCAAAAAAGAAGAACTGTTGGATAACAGAAGGTAGAATCATTTTACTATATGCAGCGATGAACATTACCTTGCACAAACAGTACAGCCTTGAAGTAGGGTGGGTGGAGGTGCAGCTGGGTGGGAGGCAGAAAAGGATTGAGAGAATATGATTTATGGGTGAGAAATTTTTACATTAGAAATTTAACACTAGAGATGCTGCAGGCTGAGCTGTGAATTTCCAGATGCTCCCTGCTTTCAATTTTGGATTAATGACAGTTATTTCCACAGCAACCATTAGTGACATTGCAGAAAGGACTGCAGCTAGAGTTTTTCCATTGTTAGACGTTGTTGTGGATTATAGGTATTTTATTGCTTTTTAAGATGATCCCCTATCAATCCCTTTCCTCTTTTCCTCAACACATTTTTACTAACATAATATATGCAAGTAACATTACAATTGCATAATCAAAAATAAGCTAAACCATTTTGCCCAGGGTTTCTAAATGTTAATTTTGTAGCATACCAGTAGAGATAGCACATTATTCAAATGTTTTAAAAATTATTTTAAGATTCCTGGTGCTGCCTTAAAAGCATAAGTACAACTGATTATAAAATTGGAAACGTCTGCAGGATTGAGGTGATGGCAGGATTGAGGTGGTAGCAGTAGGTTACTGGTGCAGTCAGAATCAGAATCCTTAAGGTTAGAAAAGACACGTAAGATTTTTCAGTCCAGCCTTTCACCAAGCACCACCATGTCAACAGCTCACTAGGTTTGGTCCAGGAGTGCACCAGTGTGGTCACAGTCATTATAGGTAGGATAAGCATAGGTCTGATAAAGCCAAGAAACACGTTATGAAGGAATTGAGTATCTCAATCCCTGTTACAGCCAAGAGATGGAATTGCATGATGAATTATAGTAGGTTCTTTCCACTTAAAATAAGTGTTTTGTTATTATTCTATGAATAATTATTGTTGAACCATAATGTGATAGTAACAGCTTGTCTTACTACTTTCTCTTCAGTCAGTTTTAGTTGTAAAATAAATATTTGGTAGTCCTGATCTACAGTGCTAATTCAGAAAAGCACAGTTGCAGATGTGTTAATAATTTTTTTCTTGCTGTATCCTCCAGCAGCAAAATATTAGGTCCAAGGGGTTCTCTCCCATGCTGGTAACTGCTGTATCACTCCTTTCCCGTGGTGCATCTCTGTACAGAAGAGACTGCACACAGTTGAAACAAGCAGTAGTGAGCTATTGCATTACCACAGCAGCACACGAGAGTGCAGTGTAGGGGCTGCACAGCCAGCATGTCGCAGCCAAGAACACAAACATAACTGATATAGTAAGTCTAATTTTAGGTGCAGGAGCCTCAAAAGTTTTTTTACAAATAAAAAGAAATACTTAAAACTATCTCAGTAGATATTATAAATGAGCAATCTTTTTTTTTTTATGTTATTTTTTATCTGTCTTGAATTTGAATTTTGTGTATGTGTGTACAATTTATTAAAAGAATTACTTAATTTATTTTTTCTTCTCATATTGTAAGCTACTTCAGTCACAATTTCCATGTTTATTTGGCAGTTGTGTGTTTTAATAAATTTCACTGCATTACATGTTTAAATTTATATTTAATAATATAAACAAATACTTATTTCACTGAAGAGTAACACAGTCTATAAAGCAAGTATCTAGTATGAAACATTTTAAATTTCCTTGTGGGCTTTTAAATAGCTGTTTCTGAAAATTTTTATTTCCTTTGAACTAACAGCAGCTTTTTGAGGTGTTAAAGACATTTAGTTTAGTCCTGCAACACACAGGTTGCAGTACTTACATAGGCATAAATACTCTGAGTGAGCACAGAATGACACCCAGCCAGTGTAAAATGCCTGCTACAGTACTCGTCAAATCACTTATAAATAGCAAGGGATCAATTTATACAATATGAATCTAGTTACTGGTTAGCCATGGCTCCAGAACTATAGCTCACTTTTTACCCTGCTACTTGCATACATTGGGTTTAAAAATTAAATTCTCTATGCCTTGAGCTAGATGGAGAAGGATCTTTTGAATAATACATCCTTGACAGCAGAACTCTGCTTAGTATTGTAGAAGCTGACCTGGTCCTTCCAGAGCTATCTGAAAGCACTTAAGGTGTGGGGTATGAAAAAAATTACATTTTCACAAGGATATTTCTTGGGTTGTTTCTTAATTTCTTCCTTTACATCACCAATCTGAATGGACCAGGGAGTGGGTTTTTAATTTATTTATTTTTTAAAAAATTGCACTTACCTTTACTTCTATTTGGTCTAAAGGTCAATAAATGGAGTTAAAACTCTAGTGACACAGAGCCTTGATGCTGTTGGAGTGCCTAAACTTATGTACAGAAAATCCTGATGCCAGAAATGTGACATCACTAACTTCAACAATTTCTCTGGATAATGCTCTTAAAAATACATATGTAATTGTATGTGGCCTAAATTAACTAAAAAGTGGAATTATTAATAGTAAGACTCTTTGGTCTCATGGCAAGGGTCCATAGCCTATAGAGTCAGAATTTGGGCATGTTCCCCACATGCTTTATTAGCAGTTCAAGGCAGAAAAAGTGGTTCATGACAGAATTTTTCTTTTAGAAGGAATCTTAAAATTTTGGCTTCTTGTTGCAGTACTAGTATCAGAGAGAAAATTCAGCATAACCTCCTTATGTAATACAAGGTCAGTAATGGTAAAATCAATTGTACTATCTTAGATTTGTGTTTTAGATATTTGCTTTAAAACACTCATACTCTGCTTCCAGATTTCTATGTGTTTGTGGAGACCCAGTTCTGTCAAAAGGGAAATGGTGATAAAATATGCATAGTATTGTTAATAGTACAAAAACCTCTTTAGAAATTTGTGCCACAGATTGAGGACACACTAACTTAAATCTGTCTTTAGATCCTATTTTAAATCCGTGTGTTCTAAGTAAGATAAGATTTTATAGTAGATAAATTTTTTTGTCTAAAACTTGATTTTTATTGTTGTATATATTAAAAATGCTTCTTTTTCTTTCGCTAGGCTTTTTCTGCACAGTTATAAGCATGTATAAAGTGTCAGTTTTCTGCTATAGTAGATAGAAATTTTCTGCACTTGTAGTCTACTGCCAGTGGTGCAGCTACTGGCAGTAGATAATGTTTTAAGCATTTGCATCAGTGAGCACATTTTACAGGCACTTTGAGCTATCCTACCATGCATTTGAAGGAAACATTGTGTCTCTTTTGACCACAAATTGAATTTACTTGCAGGTCTCCATTTTATAAAATATAAAAAGATTTCTGCCAAATATAACTTTGTGCTTTAAAGTCTCTCTTCCTAAGATGAGCTGAAAGGCATTTTGAATCAGGGAACTCCTTTCTTTTCTGTAAAAAAAGGAAGGTTCACTGTGGGCTATGAATACTGGGGGGAGCAAGGACTCACCTGTAGAATTATTTTTTTGTTTTCAAAACTACATAAAATTCAAATCCAGAAGTTGGTAGGAATTAAAAATTATTTTTATTTTGGGAGATAAATTTGTACATTCCCCTCTTAGCCCATTTTTGAAATTATATTCAAATCAGCTCTCTTCTACTGTCCTATTAGGTGCCGTGTCATGAATTGTAAAGTTCTAGCAGATCCAGTGCTGAGTGCCATTTTTCACCTTCTCCCATTAAAACTGACAGGGACTCTTTTCACTATGTGCAAGCAGCACTAACCAGGTCTAAGAAACTGCAAAAATGGGAGCGGTAGCTTAGAGAAGAGGGAGTGGGCACATTGGATTTTTTTCAGTTTCTGGTGTACATTAAAATAGGCATATTAAAGTATATTAAGAAAGGCTTGTTTGTGTAGGATGTTGCAGAATTATTTGGGTTTAAAGTATCATTGTAACACAAACCTCCAGGCAAAATGCTGTATGTTTTTTACCCATGATGGTTTAATCTCTGGAAAAAAAGCCCAATGTGTTGTTACAAATTAGTTAGATTTCAGTGAACAATGAATAAACAAATAGCTTTCCATGTTCTTGTGTGCCCACAGTGTTTGGTCTAGTGGTGTCAGATAGTGGTCCATTTAAATTCTGCCAGTCCTGTATCTAGGTCTGTCCTCTCTCTGTGTGTCCTGTAGGGGTTTTGAAGTTCCATTCCTAGGAAGATTTATATGTGTAATCCTATATATAATTAAGCTTTTTGTGTTTTTACAGCCGAGTAATGCCAAGCTTAACTTGCTTAAAGTTAATGGATCTGAAAAGCAGCACAAAAATTTTAATATATCATTATTTTATAGGTAGAGAAACTTTTAGATCAGACTCTTTCACTCCTGAAGGTACTGAAGTCACTTGTTTGCTGTAAAAAGGTGCATCTCCATTCTCAAGTTCCAAATTTTAAATTCTGTAGCTTATAGAATGAAAACTGCTTCTCATTTAAGTTAAAAAATAAGTATAATCTATTTTTTTAATGAATCAAGATCCATTCATAAGTGGTTTTGCAGTAACATCTGAAATCTTTGCAAAACCTTTTGTGCTCCTTGATAAATAACATTTGTATGTGAAATTCATATACATCATGGCTTGTGATACTTTTTAGTCAAACTGAGTTTTGTAATGTATATTTTTAACATGAGTATTTAACTTCTCTACTCTAAAAATGAAACTACTTGTAAAGTACACTCCAAATGGTGTTTCCATTCTATACTAGAAAGTAGGTGTTCACCTGCTAGAATTCCTGGCTGTAATGTAAAGATAATAGGGAGAAAACAAAGGGATCGTGTCAGCAATCTGTCAGCTAACCCAGTAAACAGAGATAGAAATGTCAGCAGCTTGTCTGCCAGGAGGGATGAATCACTTGTGTCCCTGTCTGGGGCGAATCAGGATGGAATGAGCTGATTTGCCTGACCATGTGCCCAGAGGTGCTGTCCTGGAAGGGAAACTGGCTGTTGGCTAATAGCCACCAGGTTAACCTGTAATCTTTTCTCAGATGGTACCACAACCTAATGAATTGTCTAAGAGAAGGAGAGGATGGTAGAACGATAAAATCCAAACATAAGTTACACTAAGGCAGAATTTTTCAATAACAAGGTGTATATGATTTAAAGAAATACCTGTTAATATGTAAAGCTGTTCTACTGGTGAAAAAAATACTGGAGTCAGGCAATTTCAACTCCAAAGCATGTAATCTCATGTGCATGATAATACCATTGGATCCAAAGAGACGGTTCTATATATGGTGTTTTTTAGAACTTCTAATTCTTGCTATTTTATGTTTCTTAAAAGGATTTTGATTGTTATTTTTTTTTCTTTTAGGATTCTAGTAGTAATTCTAATAACTCCTCCTTGTGAGAGTAAAATTTTAGAGTATCCTTATTGTATATAGAGTGATTTTACATACAGCTTGTATGCAGATATTCATAGATTGGGCATTAGACTTTGCATCTATTACAAGATTATGATATTGAAGAGACTAGTATGTAAGCCATATTATCTCACTGCATTTTAAGAATGTAAAAGGAATATCATCTGCATGTAATAGGTAGATGATAAACACATTGCTTCAGTATTCAGTTGGATTGTTGGTATGTGAAGCACCATTTTCATTTGTCATTATTTAAGGTCTAAAATTGTTCCTTGAATATTTTTTTGGACTTTTTGTCTTCACCTTTTTCAACTTCCTCTCTTTTCTTCTTGAGTGAGTATGCCAGAATGTGATGTAGGACCATGTTCCAGGGTATGATAAATAGGTCTGTGTTACTGTTGGCCAAAACCAGCCGCATAGAATCTGCATGGAAATATTCTGTTGTACTAAAAGCATCTAATTTACTTTTACCTTTGGATACTTGTATTTTATATATTATTAATTTTTGTTTTCTCTATCTCAGAATGTCATATCAGCCTATTAGAGAACTCTGCAAGGCATTTGATGTCAACAGTTACTTTGATCAAATAAACCTGTATTCAGAAAAAAGTGATGTTTCACGAGACTTAGTTCTCCTTAAGCTGTTTCAGTTAGCTGATCAGTTATTTTAGCATCTCCAATTCTAAACTGCAGTCTTTATTTTCTATTCTATGATTTTGCCCAGTTTGAATGTCAAAGTAAAAGCATAATTTATATATCTGGTGTCTTTCATGCTTTGATAATACTTTGTATTAGTAAGAGCAAAAGGTCTGAGTAGGTGGTAATTAAAACAATAAAGAAATCACAACAATATGAAGACAAATTAATGTAAATATAAGGAAGAGAAAATACACAAATGTATAGTAAGGAAATAATAAACATTCCTTTAATGAACTAAGATCAGATATTTATATAATCAGACAATGCATTCATGTCTTTGAATATTTGCGGCGTTTTGAATATACCTTCATAAAGAATGGCAATATGTACTTAATTTTAAAAGTGGGTTAGTGTCCTGTGACTACTCTATTTCCCAACCTTCATATTCATCAGTTTTTCCTTTTATGAATACTATAGTCTGTGGAAGCAGAAATCTTGTGTTTATAGCATTGAGCGCTCGGTCTGTAGAATGCCACATTTTGTCATGAAAATAATTTATATGCCTTACATAGAACAAATAGACTTTCCATTGAGAAAGTCTAGAACACTTTGTTACGTAGATGTTACGTATATTTGTGTAACACATACATTTGGACTCTGAACACAGATGGAAGTAAAGAAAATAAGTAACTGTCTCAGCCAAAAGTCTGAAGTCCTGCAGAGGAGCTAGCAACTGCATACACTCCTCTTTATTTCAGCATCTGTGCTTTAACTAGAAAGCCATCCTTTGGAGCAGTGACAGTGATGGAGCTGAATTTACTCAGTATGGTTTTATTAGTATAACGTATATTAAGTTGTTGCACCTTTTTCTGGACATGAAGAAGCATAAGTTACTTGGGTTCTTTAGCTTCCTTTTAAAATGGGCGCTATAATGCATTTCGGTCCTTTGGCAGTTTTTCCTGTGCTTTCCTGTCTTTGGTTTACAAGCTCTTTGGAACAGAAATTATTTTGATCTGTATCACCTTTGTGCTTGTAATAAACATCATGTTCAATAACCAACAGCAAATCAATCCTAATTAAATAGTAAAAGATTCAAATACCATAAAAAAGATTGCTATCAGAGGAAAAGAGTAATGTGTTTGTCTCTGTAAATACTGATGTTTTAAAGTCACCTTTTATGTGGAGTGTTTGTCTGTTGCAAGATGACTGGATTTTTAATGAATTCCATGCAATAATACACAGGTTCATTGACTCTCTTGTAGAATATCCTGTGAAATTACACTTACTGTACATGGTTTATCATGTGAAAGGAATTGTCCAGCCTTATCTCCTGAATTGTTTACCCTTACTGTTGTATATTTTTGCGTATGTTTTAGTATCTGTCTGTGGTTTGTTTTATTCTAAAAAATGAATACAAATTATCTGCTGTTATTTTGAGTTCTGATGTAGCTTTTTATTAAATATTAGTTAATGTGTAACTGGGTTTTTTCACAGAAATTCAAGGAAAATAAGAGTTTGTTCTTTCACACTTGTTTAAATTTTAATTGCCTTTTCAAGTAACAAACAAGCTTCAAGCTAAGACTTGCAGATGTTGAAAACTAGGTCATCTTGTTTATGCACAAACTCTGCTTGCTGTAGTGCAGAGTTATGGTCTATAAAAACACATTAGAAGGATTTTACTAGGATTAGGCAAGGCAATAATTTTAGAGTATCCTTATTGCAAGTTGCCATGAAATAACCATTACTTTTTATTAGTTATTGACCTACTGTAATTCTGGTTTTTGCTTAATTGTATTTACTTTATTCATCCAGAATATGATAGCTAATTCTTAAGGAGACTCTTCGCTAAATATAAGCCATGGAATTGAACACTGGTATTTAACCAGAATTGATGCCTTGGTTTCTATAATTTGAAATCATTTATAGGGTACCTTTACACAGGTCACCACAAGGAGAACAGGGTCGTGAAAGACCACATAATCATATGTGGCCAATACACAGCCATCTTTTTAGCCATGAAATTAATTTAGACTGTGGTGATTTAAAGATCCTTCCTTCTGTCACCTCATGTTAGTCAGACCATATGCTGTCAGCCATTCAGTTTGCTAAAATGGTGCATAAACAGGCCAACAGTTTTCCTCTTCACTACAAAATCTTATATTTGACTATTAATTGGAAGTAGAGGATAAGTGGTAAAATGGTGACATCACAACTACACATGAAAAAGATGTTTAGTGTCACAGCAGCAGTTTGTACACAGTTTATAATGATTTTTAGATTTAAGCTGTCACCTACTGGGAGAGAGTAAAAAACTTTAGGACCACATACAGTAAACTATAGTTAACACAAAGGCATGTTGATATTTTTGAGAATTTTGTTCTTCCATATCTGTTCTGCCTGGTCACAGCCGGCATCATCAGTGAATTGCTTCTAGTGAGTTAAAGTGCAGCCTGGTTTCCTAATGAAGACCTACCTACATGCAGTTAGGTTTTGTTTTCTTTCTGGGAATATCTTACCATTTTATGGCAGTAATATTAAAGACATTAGGAAAAAATATTGGATTTCAGAGCTTTTTATGTCATCTTGGTAAATAGCTCAAGATTAGATGTTTATTTATCCCTATTAATATCCAATCTTGTTCAGAATAAATAACACAATATATGAGAACTGAGAGAAAATTGTTAATGTTTTATTAGTCTTTTCTGTATTATTTATCTCAGATTCTGTAAATGAGCAGAGTGCTCATGCTACTATCCATATTAATACAAATTCAAGAGCCTCAGTGTTTGTCTCCAGTGTTTTACCTTCCTTTTTTAACTTCTGTATTTCGTATTTGTCATATTTTTATTATTCAGAAATAGGAAAAGAATGGAATCTTACTGCAGTGCTTGGTAGGTTAAATATGTTGTCCACATGAAAGGCTCCCTCCATTTCCCTGCTTCCTCCTGTTCTGCTTGATATCTTCTTTTCTGCTTCTGCTTTACAGACATCAATGTATGTAAATAGATGATCTTGTACTATTTGTGTTTATTTTTTATTCCTTCACTTTTTGATAGTGTGTGGGTGTACTGAAAACAGTAGAATTTTAAACTCAGTGGGTTGGTAGAAGAGAAATGGAGAAAGCTGACTTTGTTATTTAGAACACTGATCACTTAGAAAATGGATTATTTGAGATGAAATTTGCAAAAACAACTAGGTTAGGTCGATAGAGTTCTATTTTTAACAAGTTGACTGTGTTTTTAACAAAACCCTTTATTTATGAAAAATAGCTATCTTCTTTAAACCTAAATAGCTGAAAACTGGAAAGGATCCTGTTTTCACCTGAAATTTGCTGTGTTTCAATGTGAGTAATACTGTAGTTAGTAGACAATTATCAGTCTTGATGTCACTGCCTTCACTTTTCTTTGTACACTGGATTCTTTGACTTCACTACAAGGTCTGCTATGAATCCTGAATCTTTCTCTCCCTTCTTTCCCCCACTTCATCATGAGAGAAGAAATAACATTTCCTAGTTATTTTACTCATCACTCCTTTACAGATGAAGACATATTATAAAGAATATTATTTAAGAACACATTTAATAGCAGCCACATAACTGTCCAAGGATTAAAGCAGAATTTAACCCTTGCTACCATTGTACTGACATCTAACCCATGATTGTTTTTGTTCATTTATGCACAGGTCTCAGTTGCATCACTCCAGTAGTTACGCAATACAGTCTGTACTCATGCCAGAAAGTGATTGTAAAGAATCTCTTCATCTCATCTCTTTCAGAATTATTAAAACAACTGTACAGATATTGTTGATGATACTGGCTCCTATGTCTTGTCAGATGCTAAATTGGAATTGCAAGTACAGGTGATATATTTTCTTGGAACAATCAGTACAGTTTGAAAAGTAGCATTTGGTCACAGAAGCCCCTTTTATGGATTTGAAGGAGAACAACAAACTTCAAAATTGAATACCATCGAGAATAATTGGTCTCAGATCTTATGAGAAAGGAAATAGGTGATAACTATGGAGAGGAGCACAGAGAGAGGATATAAACAGGGAATAGAGATGCCAAGATTATAATTTACTTGGGGGAGAGTAATAAGTAAGTTGTAGTCTGTGGAACAAGACCATGTTTCACTCAGCACCAGTAGAAAAACCAGAAATAACAGTATGATCTTAAAATTCTGTTTCTGGAATTTGAATTTGCTAAGGAAGGGAAATAAACCAAACCACACAATTTAGTGAATTATTTATTTAAATCTGACTAATTTACAATCCAAGCAAATATAATTTGTCTGAGCAGAACTGAAGCAACACTATTATTTTAGTACAATTTAAAGGCATTTTCTTCAGAGAAGATTTATAGTTGTTCAAGTTCTTCTGAAACTGCTTTTTGTGTATTGTATATTAATGTATTTCAAAGAAAATACAAATCTGTTGAATAAGCTGGGATTTTTTGTTTGCTGGGAGGTTTTGTTTCAGATTTTTTTTCCTCTTTACTGTTCTGGGAGGGATATCTTGATGGTATTTGTCTTCTTATAACAGTTGACTCACTTTAGAGGCTGTTTAGGTAAGTAGGTTCTGTGCCACTGATCACAACCCTTTGAGACCAGCCATTGAGCCAGTTCTTAATCCACCTCACTATCCACTTGTCCAGCTGCACTTTCTGAGCTTGCCTCGGAGGGGGGGAACAGTGTCAAGAGCCTCGCTGTAGTCCAGGTACACAACATCCACTGCTGTCTCCTTGTCTATCCAGTCAGTTGTCACTGTATAAGGCAATCAAGTTAGTGAAGTGTGATTTCTTTTGTTTGTTGTCACCTTTGTGTAGCAATGCTGAATCTTTATGAAATTTCCTGAACTGCATTTTGTATATTTGTATATAATACATGCACGTATTCAGAAATGGCAGAATTACAGATAACTGTAGAAATTTATTTCATTTGATATTGTCATTGTGTGAAGCCTTTTTAGAATATAATTGTATTCAGGTATCACACCAACACCAGTTAGGAGGCTACGACTGGTATAGAGTCATAGTACGAATTTTAATACAAAACCATGTCCTATATGAAGAATTTGAATTTGTAAACAATTTACAAACAATTTGTAAACAAATTTGGATTTTTAAATAATACAAATGTTAATTTTAAACTGAACTGAACAAAAAATCTGGCATTAGTGCCCCTGAGAGATTAGATCAAAATCCATGTCTTAATTTTGTGTCAGGCTTCCATTTCTGATGATACATTTCACTGAGATTAATCAATAATCCATAATGTAACTGAGACAACACCCATAAAAGAGCAGAAACAATTCAGGTGGATTGTATAAATAAATATAATATATAGATATAAGTAAGAGATTTTTATTAGCTAAATCTGTGTCATATTTGAATTTGTGTAGTATTTTATAGAAGTGGAAGAAGGCATTCTCATCTTTGACCTGGTAGTTATAATAATTTTTTGCATGGGGGAAGGCAAAATTTTGACTCATCAGGCTACCAAGCTAGTTGTCTATAAAATATTTAATGTCAGCATCAAACCAAGAATATTATTATATTTACCAATTATCCCCCTCCACATCCCCTTCTTCAAATCAGCTACACTGGAGATAAAAGGTGACCCAAAAGAGGTCATCTGCTGATCTTGCTCTCCTTGTGACATAGCTTTGCATCTAGGCAGATTCATTCAAAGACTCAAAACAGCAGTATATCTGCAATACTTTCATGTCTATGTACTGCTAAGATTATCTTTGTAAACTGCCAAAAGCTCTGTACACTTTTTTCTCATCTGAAAATACATCCCAGGTGTTCATTAGAAAATGACTTTTTTCCCTCTTGAAAAGCATTTTGGAGGGACGTCATAAGCTATTGAGGCTTTCTATTGCTTTTTTTTTTCTAATTTTCTTAAGTGAAGGTGAATATTTATCTTTAGCTAGCCCATAAAGATTTCAGGTTTCCTTTCCAATAATGAAGCTAAATCCTCAATCCTGCTGAAGAAAAAATGTGAATCTTTACCACAATACTTTCACAAGTGACACACATGGCTCTACCAATAATGGTTTAAAAGGCTATTTGCCCCTCCTTTGAGTCCATTTAATTTTTTTTTTATTTAAACACCCTAAATTACTTTTGCTAAGATGTAACCAGAGTTTTGATTTCCAACTGTTAAAAATGCAAATGTTTTAGACACATGATGTCTCCATATTACTTCTATCTAGTAGGAATATTCCTATGAAAGCATCTCAGAATCTTACAGCTTTGCAAATAGTCATTATCATCAGAGTTGAGGAAAGGTGTCTTGATGGATTGCACTGAAATAAATTATCTGTATATGAAATAGAATCAGTGTTTTACTGTTAATTTTATAGTTTCCACAATTCATGATGTGAGAAATTTTTATTAGAATAAGAACAAATAAAGGACATGAAGTGTGATAGAAGTTTGGGAGTTTCTGCCACAGACCAACATTTCATGACTCTGTTGAAGTTAATCAACAATGAAACTAATATAATTTCATTTTATTGTTGTGTATTAATGCAACAATATTCCACAGAGTATAGAAAGAGCTGTTTGCATTTCAAAGCCATATTTAAGAACTTTTTTCTTTTGTCATAATTTGCTGGCAAGTTTTATCTATCTCTGGGAAAACACTTTTGATATTTGTACCATTGCAGATGCCATTTGGACTTTACCTTTAGATTGGCACTTGCTGTATGCCATGTACAGTTTAACTAGCGGCCAAAGCAGTAGTGAAGTTGTTACTCAGCACCTCATGATTGATCTTTCTTCCTATGTTTGAAAAAGAATTTTTTTTAAAAATTTTAATTATGCTAATTTATTATGCAGTTAACTCATAATTTATACCTATATTGTTATTTGTTTCAAAGTGACCAAGTTTCCAGCCTAGGCTGTCTGTCCAACTAGAATTACTTATCTTGGGTAATATTCCTCTGTGGTTACTCCTTTAGGAATTACAATACTCATTGTGTTTGTCTTATTTACCAGGTGGTAGGTTGTATTTGTGTCTCCCATTTTTCAGTCAGAAACCTTTAGGCAGTTCAAATAAAGATGCTAATTTCTCTGTAATACGTTGTATGGTTGATAATAAAAAAAGTGTATTGTGATATATACCCACAAGATGGCAGATTAACTTTAGTACATGTGACCTTTAGCATTTTTTGAATATTGGGTGTGAACATGAAGATTTTATGTTTATTGATGCCAGAAGGCCTCTGTCTGCCTGTTAAATGGGTATATACTGGAAGGAGAGTGACTATGGGCAGAATGCATATGCACCTCACTTTTGTGCAGTTGTAAGGATTAGTCAAAATTTAATCAATTAGTACCTGAGAGCACTGAAGCAGTCCTAATTTCTCCTGACTTTATCAAAACTATGCCTTTTCTGCTAACCACCTGAAAGATAAAATGTTTGCTGTTTACAAATGGTGTCGTAATTGATGGAAGAACATCTGGTGTAATCTATGACACACGTGTGAGAAGATGTCTAAGTGGAGGAGGGAAAAGCTGAGGATGTCATCTACCCAGGCATTACTGAAGCCTTTGACACTGTTTTGCACAGCATTCTCCTGGAGAAACTGGCTGCTCCTGATTTGGATGTGCATACTCTTCTCTGGATAAAAAATTGTCTGGGTGACTTGGTCCAGAGAGCGGTGGGGAATGGAGTTAAATCCAGTTGGCTGTGGTATTCCCCAGGGCTCAGTACTAGGGCCAATACTGTTTAATATATTTTTTAATGATCTGGGCAAAGGGATTGACTGCATTCCTCAGTCAGCTTGCAGATGACACCAAGTTGGATGGGAGTGTTGATCTACTTGGGAGCAGGATCTGCAGAGGGATCTGGGCAGGCTGGATTGATGGGCGAAGGTCACTTGCAAGAGTTTCAGCAAGGCAAAGAGCCAGGTACTGCACATGGGGAAGAACAACTCCAGACAGTGCCACAGGCTTGGGACAGAGTGACTGGAAATCTTTTCAGGTGGAAAAGGATCTGGGGTGTACTGATTGACAGCAGCTGAACATGAGCCAGCTGTGCCCAGATGGCTGAAAAGGCCAATGGCATCCTGGCCTGTATCAGGACTAGTGTGGCCAGCAGAACCAGTGGCCAACTGACACCCTGTACAGGGCACTGGTGAGGTCACACCTTGAATCCTGTGTTCAGTTTTGGGCTCTCTCTCCCAGAATGACATTGAAATGCTGAAGCATGTGCAGAGAAGAGCCAGCCCAGGTGAGTAGATCCGTAAGAGATCCAGGTGTCTAGTAGGTCTTGCCTGTATAGAAATTAGAGGTCCAGCCCAATTCAACAGTTCAGCCTCAGAAAACTTAGGTGCCATCTCTGATGGTAAATCTAAGCAGCAAAACAGAATTCTGCATCTTGCTTTTTAGTCCTCACCCTCCAATTTACCCACTTCAGGGAACTTGATGAACTCTGAAAATCCTTACCAGTCTGCATTTCTTTCCTGGGGAAACCCAGTGTGCTGGGAAGATAAGAGAAAGAAGATACTCCCACTGTGTCTGCCTAGTGCAAGCTCAGTCTGAGGTAGGAGCCTTACAGCTACATCCAAGAGCTGTGACGTATAGGTTAGGTTAGGTATCTGGGGTATAGGTTAGGTATCTGGGATAAGGAGGAAATAACTCTGCTCCCATTCCATTTAGGCTGTCTCCTTTCTTTGCTGAGATGCATTTCACCTGCTTGTTTCATTATTTATAATGTTTACTGCTTCCCTTCACTTGAGTGGTGTTGTGCTAGTACTTTAGCCAGTTTCTCTGTGATTTTTGGTCAGCTGATGTTTGGAGTCAGTACCCAAACCAGCAGAGTGCTGCAAGCTGGACATTGTTAAGAGCAGGCAGGCAGTATGTAACAGTCTGTGTGCATTTTCACTGGAATAAAACAATGTGTCTTAACACTTGCAGCATATTTTAAATTCTGTTTCTGTAATGTTGGCATTTTCAGCTTTTGGTCATAAAGCATCCTTTTTTATGATTTTATGACTAAAATTGCATTTTAAAGAGTGTGAAGCATGTTAATTCATGTAGATTTTCAAGCCATTTTGTTTTATTGATTCATTTTCATAAACCATTATTAATAAATCTGGAACTTTCTTCAGATTTATGTTTTGAAAATTGTTGTAATTTTCTTTGAATTTTTGGTTTCTGTTTGAATCAGGCTATTCAGAAATGTGCTGTATACATTCAGCAGCAGCAAAACAAAGCTTTGCATTCTGGCTCATTGCCTCCATTGCAGGGGCAGACAGGTGGTGATGTCTTGTCACCATGACTACATACAGCCCTTAGGGAGGGCTCTTGTAAGATGATAGTAATTCCTAAATGGGGGAAGGGCATGAAGATATTCTCCTAGCTCTGGGTTCCTTTGTATGGGTTACACATGATTACATGCCTACCCTGTCTACCCTATTATGTGCGTGTGTGCTCCCTGAAATGCAGGAATGGGAAAGAATTGATCACTGCTGACAGTGTGAGAGAGGCTGCTTGTATTTGCCATTCAAAATCTGTATGTAGGTTGGAAAGGCAAGAGGACAATCACAGTTGGACTGCCTGAGCTTTTGCATTATATTGACCAAAGGTTTTCCCTAAGTTAGGCACTTCAGAAGGAAAGGTATATCTATATGCTGAGCTTAAAACATTAATCTAGAAGTTGTTTAGGGCATTGGTCTGAATCAGAATGGAGAACTCTGTGGCCATTTCTAGCAGCAGAAAATAGACACATGGTGGGAAATTATAATGAGAATAAATGGGAAAAGTCCTTCATCTCGGTCTTCTCTCAGTATATCCCAGAATTTAGGCAAGAAATATGAAGTTGGGCTTTGCTTAGGACACACAGACTTTTGCTTGTGAAAGAAATCTTACATCATTTTCAGTGATGAAATATGGTTTGACCTTTTCAATGTCATAGCAGAAAAATTTGATTGCATCTTCTTTGGCTTCAGATTCAAGTGGGTCATAAAAGTGCCACCTAGTGAAGAGCCAATATTTTCCTTCCACATGCTTTGTGTGGCCTGACCTGGAGTGGCTTCTGCAATCTGCCAAGACCACAGCTGGAGTTGGAGTTGCTGCAGCATACTTGTCCTTTCAATTCCACTTCTCCTTTGCAGCAGCACAAGTAAACACCTCTGCTACAGGAGGAAGTGAAGTGCTTGAGTAAATAGAGGGAAATCTTGAGAGATACGTAAGAGAGTTACCATAACCTCAAAAAAGAAAAGTACTGTCAGACTTGAAGGGTACAGAACAAGGTAAATGAAAGCTGGGAATTTTTCTGGTTTACATGAGTGAAATTTTATATTAACGACCATACAGCTGTCACTCTGTATGTCTACTCATAATACCTGGTGAAGATGGATTGTGGAAAAAAGTTTGTTATCTGTGGTATTGTTAATATTATTCAGTGTTGGAGTTTTCAGCCTAAAGTTTAGCCAGGAATGTTGTACACAGACAATAGGAAGATGTCCCTAATGTAGGCTGACATAAAGAAGGAAAGTATAGAGCTCTGGGAGAGTAAAGATGGAAAGAAATCGTATCTATTTAATGGGGAATTGATTAGAGTGATCTGGCTAAATGGAAGAAAGGACTCCAGCTAGTACTTCCTTGAAGAGTCTAAGTACCCATGTTAAATAAGAATTACTCTCTGGATCTTAGTTTCCCAAGGGAAGCAGCTCTGTGTATGTTTTCAGTGCTGTAGAGCAGTGTGGGAGCAGTGGTGAGCTGCAGAGAACAATTGGTCTCCTTTGTACTCCATCTTCAGATGAAGCATTTCCTTCACTCTGCTGTTTGCTCCTAATGATTCAGGAACAAAAAAAAGCAGTGACCTAGAAAATACAGGAATATCATTTTACTGTAAAATATTTACAATCTCTAGCTTCAGCTAGACAAATTCTGCAGAATGTGGATTGGGAACAGCCAAGCCAGTAAACAGCTTTGTCAGTTACATATTTTAATTTGAAGCAAAACAAAGAGCTTGTATATTCTTGTATATATGAACAGTCTGAAAATTAGAAATAGAATTGTTAGAACAAGAAATACAGGCTCACAAAATCACTTTGAGATTTTTTACTCAGCCATCAAATTGCTCTGCATAAATTACTTAACTTAAAAATTTGCATACTAAGGACAAGTATTCTGGGTTTAACTAAACAATGGGGGGCTTTGTATCTTTGTTACCTGCTAAGTTTTATGACTTGTTTCTCACGACAATCATGAAGACATACAAAGTGTCAATGTCAGACTCCTGGTGAACTCCAATGACAGTATGAAAATAGGCTAATCATCCTGGATCTGGGAACTGAGAGTTCCCCTGTGGGACTGCCCAATGGAGGCCAAGTACAGCTATTTGCACTCAGTATCTATTTCCACATATATGGGCAGCAAGCAGGATGTTGCTTCATGTCCCCATTTGGAACTCTTGAAATTCTGCTGTATGTGAGGAACCCAGAAGTTCCTCACACACATGAGGTGTGTAGAGGATGCAGGGTGCTGTGTACCACAGCATGGTAGAGGATGCAGGTAATTTAAATGCTACTGCTGCCTATTGCACAACCTGGATGAACCAGGTAATTTATTCTCATTTTTTGGTAAAAAAAAAAAAAAAGAAGAAAATATTATGCTAAATGGAGCAGTTACAGATTTTAAGGTTAAAACATATAATTGGAAATACACATGTAAATTACATAAATTACATTCTAGGTTAAAATGCTGCATTATAAGTGAAAATAACAGTAAAATAAAACCATTGCTTGTCCTAATTTCCGAACAAACTCTGCAACACATGAATTAAGGATGTGCCTGGTGCAGATGGGAGATGTTAGTAACATCCTTTCTACACAGCACACATTCATGGAAGTAGCATATGCTCTGCCACTTTTGTCTCATCACTTTCAGAGTTTGAAAAGAATGTGCTGTTCTCTGGACTTGCAGTAGCAAAATCCCATCCAAAGAATAAATGATACCTATGATACATGTCCTACACGTTAGGATCTGACTTTCTCAAAACTACTATCCCTTTGACCTTATGTATATTTCTGTGTTTATGTATTTCCTTTAATGTTTCTTAGTTGAGAGAAAAATTATACAACTTTCACATTGCATGCTTTCACATGCTTCACAGATCTTTCTCTGCATATTTGAATGAGGAGGTAAGATAAGGCCTTTGATATTCCGCAGAGATAAAATCTGTTATTTTTTTCTGGGTCAGTCAATTTCCTTCCTTCGATCGGAGCTGGGATCTCTGAAGTGTATACAAGGACTGAGCATCCTGCAGTCATAAAATTAGGCCCATCACTGTCATCCCCCTGTAATAGCAACAAGAGGAAAAATTGAAGAAGTGTAAATTTTTTGTGGCTGTTCAATTCAGTCAGGCCCTAATCTCTGGGAAAGAGATTCATAATACAATTTACAGTGTATGTGTGTGACATAATTAAAAAACCTGTGCATGTTTGAATATAGCTGCTGTTATATGATATGTTGTTAAACTGCTGCTATTGGTTTGCTGGATGTGATATCACTGCATTAGCCTAAAGGAAAAAAATTGCATGACCCACTTCAATTTAGGATGACCGATTTCACTCATTAAGATGGTACTTTGCTTGTATTTAGCTGTGAGCATGTACCTGGGGCTATGCCTTCTGAAAGCAAACCAAACACTTCTATATCAGGAAAAGGGTGAGGCAGAGTACTTGTGATCCAATTACAGACTTCTATAGTTTTAGAATAAAGTGTAAATATCCCTGTGATACTGTGAAATTCCTGTTATAGAAAAAAAGTAATGCTAGGAAGCTCTGGTGTGTGTTTCCTATAAAAACAATGAATACTTTTAGGTGTCTTAGTGTTTTTCCTGTTACCCCTTAATGTAGGTTATGGGGAAAAAAAAAATTAGTGGCTTTTATTATAGAGGAGATGTACTTGAAGTGTGGAATTCTTGGGAACCAATGCCTGCTTTACTGCTATAAATTGTTCATGATATGTCTTTTCATATATGCATCAAACATCGCACTTGCTGCAGAGATGCATGTGATTTGTCTTCTCTCCTGAGAGATGGTAATTGGCTTCAATTTACTTAGGCTACTGCAGTAAAATTTATTCTCTTAGCTTAGCCAAGCCTCATGTTGCAGTATGTTTGCTTCTATGAGGGTGAGGTTTTTAATTTGTAAAGTGGTGCAGAGTATGTGTTACATTACAAAAATGAAGTGCATCCCTACTCTGTGGTGTTTAGTGGAAACAGATCACAATACTTCACCATCCTCCTTTACCTTATCTTGTCGTATTATTAAATTGTATATGAATTAATCATGATCTTTTAGAAAACATCCATTGTAACAAGCTCAGTAATTGGAACACATGCCTAATGAACTGCTTGCTATTTTCTTTGTCTACTTATAATTATTTCTGTGGTTTTAAGCTTCACTCTCATGGTGTTATTTGTCTTTTCCAAAGCTTGTCTGTTTTTTCTAGATAGACGAGCATTCTTCAAAATGGCAAAAATAGAAAATAATAGAAACCTATTTTAAGTGTAAGATTTTGTTGTTAGTCCGGTAATCTTTCCTGCTCTGATTTCTTTATGTTTTTGGTTTTTTTTTTCATTTTATCTATATAGATGAAGAACTAAAGAGATGAACATAAAAATCACTACAAATGGCACTTCAACAGAGTTAAGCTCTGAAATGTAAAAATCTTCATACAATTGTGACATTTAATGCAACAATAATAATAATATATATATCATGTCAGTCATATACTAATGATGAACCCTCTGGGCAAGGTTTCCTGATTTTTAAATTCATGATTAATCTTCCAAAGGATTTTTTTTTCCAGTAAAGTGCAGTATGCAATTTATAATGGATTAAGAAGTGCTGAGTACTCATCACTTCCTTTAATGCATTAATGAATTTCACAGTAAATACATTTGACTACTCAGGATCCTAACTTCCCATAATGGCAGTCCTGCTTGTCTTTATTGTGTCCAGTCTGCATCTTGGAGGAAACAGTTGGATTTTTTTTCCACCACACACTGGTCTTTCCACCTTTGTTAAAATTACTTCAGTGCTGAATTAGCTCCAGTTAATTCTGCAAGCTCGTTACTCTTTTATGACTGTGCACATGGTAGTACTGCTGCATTAGCTCATGTGAGGCACTGGGACTTCTGGGAACACTTGCTTGAGAATGGAATTAAGCTGTGCTGCCCTATGAATTAATTTGTAATGTACTGAACAGGAATATGTCTCCTTTCTGGGCATCCATGTGGAAATTTTTTCATCTGAAAACTCATTAAGGAAAAGTACCAAGTAATGAACTTATACTAGGAGAGTGACTTAGCTCTACTGTCAGCATTACTAATGCTCTCTTTTTGGCAATACATGACAGATAAGAAGTTTCATACAGAGTGGAAGGCATTTTGTCTGTGGTTGGACATGTTGAAAATTCACCTGGACATAGATCAGTATAGTCATACAGTGAGGATTTTAGGAGCTAATAAAATAAGGAATCCTCATTTGCTGACTGGAAACAAAGGACGACTAACAGTGGGGAAGGACTACAAGCACAATATGGTACTAATATAACATAGTTATGTTTGACTGGAATAGCTATCACTACTGGCTTGCCTAGTAGCATGTGGAGAGTTCTTTCAAGTGGCATTTCCATTCAAATGCATTGGAAGGCTAGGAGTAATGTGAGGTTTAAATTGTACAAATTCAACTGATTTCTGTGTGGAAAGGAATAGGTAGGAGAGAAGAAGTTGTTTACAGAAGCACAAAGGGTAATTAGGAGGACATACATGCCCTCAAAGTGAGCCCATTTACAGATCAATTAAACCAAGACCCTCAGCCATTTCTGCTAGTCCGTGCCCAAACTGTCAGTGTTTCTGCATGTACAGTGCTTGGTAGTGAAGATGGATGCAATAACCTCACTTTTGCAGTGTACTGTATGAGACTCCAGGTTCCTGAAAATGAATGATGAACCTTCATTCCTCATCAGAACATTGCCATCCTGTTCACAGAACAGAAGTTCTGCAGATTTTAGGTGCTGGTTTGAACAGGTAATATGAAAAGATAAGAGTAAAATGAAATTGCTGGATTCAAGTCAGGAACCAAAGAAGCAGAAGAGCTCCAAAAGTCTCTGGAAGTAAATTGAATCATTTATAAGGTTAGATGAGTTAGTCAGAAGAGCAGTGGAATAAATAATGTATGTAACTTTGACTTCAAGGATGTACATATTGACATTAACACAAGTTAGAGGATTCTCTCATTTTTGCCTGCAGGCCGGGTGCTTGTAAGTATGCCCAAACAGCTAGGGAAGGCCATGTCTTGAGCTTTAACCCTGTATTCTAAGAGGACTAGAGACCATCTCCAGGATCTATGGGTTATGAGCAGGCTAAACAATTCTGCATGTTCTTAATAAGGCCTTTTTCTGTGTAGGGAAAGCCATTCATTTAAGCACACAGCTTGATAAGCACACCATGTGATGAGTGAGCAACTGGCTCAAACGTTGGGTGCAAAGCGTTATAATGAATGGGACGACATAAGGTTGGTGATCTGTTGCTAGTGGGGTTCCACAGGGCTCCATCTTAGGTCCTGTTCTCTTCAACATCTTCATTAAGGACTTGGATACAGGATTGGAAGGGATATTAAGCAATTTAATATTTAGCCAAAATGTGGTTAATATGGCATAATATCCACAGAATAAGTAACACTGAAAACATGCCAATGAGAAAACTCTGGGAATATTCTACTTACTGTTAATTTTGAAATATAATAATATATTTAAAATTCAATAATATGATAATGTGGTGTTTCAATGTCCTAACAGCTTAGTTATTGACATCCATATTGAGCCAAACTGTGTTACCATTTAACATCCAGATACTTTGGTTATGAACACGACTTTTCGCAGCTGAACATCAGTGTTATCATTTACTTGTGAGATCAGATGAGATGGTATTTGTTAATTTTGAGAATTACTGGGATAAAAAGCATCACTATGCAACCAAAAATAGTTTTTATCTCTTTGCAATGAACCCCTTGGCTACATTTAAATGGGACCAAATAAAAAACTACATTGAAAAGTTTGTTTTCATTTTTAAAACTTCCATGGGCAGATTTGGTAGCAGTGCTGAGCAGTGCCTTTATGGCTGAGAAGGGCTTTTGTGGGTTGAGAGGATATCTTGGGGGTGGAATTGTTCTGTTTTATTCCCATACAATATGCTTATAACAAATAAGTAGAAATAAATGGAGTTTAATCAAAGTTCTCCCATTTTCTTTTTTCTTTTTTAAAGAATTATTTTACATAGAAGTTAAAATGTGAAGAATAAGGTGTTTAGCTGTAGGGAAAAAGAAAGAAATTCTTATTTGCACTAAAGTCAGTTTTTATCTTTTAACCAACAGAAGGTCAGAGACAAAGCAATATAAACAATTTTTTAAAAAAAGAAATCTTTATTTTTTGGCTCATATGTAGTATTGTTTGCGTTGTTTATGATAATAACAATTTCCTGCATGCATTTCACCAACACATTACAAGTCAAAAGCATTTGTAAAAGAAATATTCTACATTTAATGTTAGCTTGTGTATGAAACACAAAATATCCTGATGTCCTTGATTATACAAATGTGCCATTTTTGTCTTGGGAAATATTTTATTTGTACAAGCCTAGTGCACTGTGATTCAAAAAAAAGAATAAGAGTAGACTATGTAAACAGACACTGCAAGATAGCAAGGATTTAATCAACTATGAGACTACCTTGGAATTTCTGATGCAAATAGTGCTAGAAATTCACACATTCCCCTAATGCTTTCCTTGCTATGTCCTGTAACTATTTGGAAACAAGCTGGGTCCAGATTTACACAATTTACTTCACATCGGAATATATGCAAATATATTATTAAAACAAGATAGTCTACAAATACTCACTTTTTTTCTCATAGTGTGGTAATGCCAGTTTGGAATTACTGTGGTTAGAAAATAAGTCAAGTGAATGAGGAAAGAAATATAAGAAACAGTGATCTAAACTTGAAGACACTTTTCTTATATACGGATCTGTTGCCAAATGGTATTTCTTTACATTATTTATATATGCTAACCACATTGTCAACAGGTTTAACAGTTTGCAATATGGCCTGTACAGTCTGATTCTACACCATATAGCAGCCACTTCAAATTTAAAATGCAAAACTAAAAATGCTCATAAATAGCTGCAAACTATTGCTTAATGATTTGAAAGAATGAGGTCTGGTTGGACAAATTGATTCACTTCATCACTGACACATGGCTTCCTATACTGGAGACTGTGGGCAGTGGAAGGAGCAAGGTACAGCAGCAAAAGCATTGACATGCATCAGTGATACTCTCCTAACTATGACACAGAATACAACAGGTCCTGTTGAGCTCTTGCAAATTAACCATACTGTGGTACATATCTGATGCAATTCAACGTGGCAAAGCCATTTAATTCTATGCTCAAATATGCACAGCAGTATACTGTTAATATTTACATGGAAAAGGGTATTTTTTGGATTCACTGGATGTTGGAGATAATGAGAGAAGACAGTAATCAAAGAATAGCCCAGAAGAAAAAGGAAAAACAAAAAACAAAAAACAAACCAGCTGTTAAAAACAAATCAAAAGAACTCCCAGATATATTTTGGTGAAGCTATTTTTCCAGTGCAAAAACTGCACAATATTGTTTGAGTTGTAATTATTTTAACATAAACAAGAACTTGTTCATGTTTAATCATTCACATAAAAATAAGTCATTGCAGATTCCTGTAAATTAGAGGAGACTCTCCAGGCACATTAATCTGGATGCACATAATCTGGATGCAGCCATACAAGTAGTTAGAATATTTCAAATTTAAGAGCAACCCCGAAACATGGAAGTTCTTAAAATCTTCAGCTTTGTGCAACGTCATATTTTTATTTATGCATGATTGACAAGTGCAGCATGTCTATGCAATTCACTCCTATCTGTACATTATAGAGAATCTGAGAGTAGAACTCCTGGTCCTCATACCTCTTTCCCCAACATAAAACCTATTACAAAAATAGTCACATATAATAGTAAACAACCTGTGAATTAAAAAATGATAAATACACTAATACAGTTTTTGTAAAAATATGACAAATGTGGCAGTTGCATTACAAACAGTGAAGAAAATTACTGTTCTACATGTTGTGGAAATAAAGTATCCTTTTGCACTCATTTCTTGCTCCATCTTCTCTATGGAGCCACCTTTTCCCTTATTCTTAGCAGTGTCAGCTGTAGTGAAAACAGTAACCTCTTGTCAAGTTTTTTACCCTGATTAACAGAGTCACAGTCTGATGATGGAGGTTCACTGTTTTGTTATAGGCACTGACCTTAAGTATATATATAATGTATATATATGCACATGCGCACGGGTGCACACACATATATGTGTAAAAACTGTCAGTTTGGCATAAATCTCCTGCAGGAGTCCAGTTGATGATTCATTCTCAAAGACTGTAAACAAATTGTCCCTTTAACAAAGTTCTTAGATCATTATTTTTTGTTTTCCCTGATGTCTTTACCTTTGTAGTTCTTTTCTGCTTTATCTTTTTCATATTTTTCTTTGTCTGGCTTTGTTACACTGTCATAAGAGGGTGGGGAAGTTGTAGAAGAACTCTCATCTGTTTTTTCTGGAGTGGAGTTCCCTTTTAGTTTATCAATAATTATCTCTTTTATAATGTGTCCATCCCCTTCTTTGTTTTTATTTCTATTATATATACTAGACACCTGTTTAATTTTTACCCTTAAAAGGTGACGTCTATAAGCACGCTGAATGATGACAGCAGACACCTCCTCCTGCTTTCGCTTCAGTGTGGTTGTAATTGGTTCATAGGAGACTTTAGAAGGATTGGCTGCCATAAACCGATCTTCCATCTGTATTCTGAGGGCATCCATCTCCCCACTTTCCCCCAATACACGCTTTGTGAAAGCAAACAAGATGTCAAGGCAGTGAATTCTGTCACCGCTCACCATGGGCAGATCCATTGCAATAAGCTGGACTTTGTTTGGTTTTGCTATGAGAAGAGGTGGATCTAAAGAAGCTGCAAAATCTGATAATTTACTATATTCTATGAATTGTGTTGCATCAGGATCAAACTTCTCCCAGACTTCATAGAACATCTCAAAGTCATCCTCACTCAAGGGTTCAGCGCTTTCTTCGGTAGCGACACTGAAGTTCTCCAAAATGACAGCAATGTACATGTTCACCACCACCAGAAAGGAGATGATAATGTAGCTGACAAAGAAGAAAATCCCAACAGAAGGGTTGCCACAGTCACCTTTCACAGAGCTCCCTGGATGATCTTTATGGGGGTCACAGTCTGGCTCCCCACTGTTCAGAATTGGGGCGAGCAAACCGTCCCAGCCGGCGGACGTGGTGATCTGAAACAGGCAGATCATGCTGTTGCCAAACGTTTCAAAGTTGAACATGTCATCAATCCCAACCTCCCTCTTGACATAGGCAAAGTTGGACATGCCAAATATGGCATAGATGAACATGACCAGGAAGAGCAGCAGCCCAATGTTGAACAAAGCAGGAAGAGACATCATCAAAGCAAAGAGCAGAGTGCGGATTCCCTTGGCGCCTTTAATGAGGCGCAGGATTCGACCGATTCTGGCGAGCCGGATGACTCTGAATAGTGTGGGAGATACAAAGTACTTCTCAATCATCTCAGCCAAGAACATACCTAGAAAAAAAGTGAGTAATTAAAATAAAATTTTAAATGAATTACTTTAAATTAATTAATTTAAGATTTATTTATTTCTGTCTCCAAAAATAATCAGTGTAGGGATTCTATGTTATAGCAAAATTTATATGAGTTATTACATGTTATTGAAAGCTGATAATAAGGTGAAAGTATATTTCCTTATGTTGAAATGTTATTCTAGAGAAGGTAAATAAGTAAAATAAAGACTGCTTGCAGCAGTAGTTCCTATCTAAGCTTTCAGTAGTTCTTAAAATGGTTGGGAAAGGGATGTTTATGTCTTAGATGCAGTTAATTCTTGAAGCTGAGCCTGTAACCACTGTCTTTCATGAAGGATGATACTGGCTTAATTTCTCGAAGTTAGAGATTTATTTAACAGATCTACATTTTATCAGCACAATCTTTCTCAGATGTGTCACTCATTTGCACCTTGGACAGTCACTAGCTTTTAACTGAAAATCTTAGTTAGCAAAAGCAAAAAAAATCTCACCCATTTGACATAATTTTCAGTTTTAGTGCTGAAACAAAATCTGTGGTTAGTTTGTGTATACCATTAAACATTCCCCTTTATATTTGTACACATTAATCTAATGTGCCAAATAGTTCCATTATGTCTTTTGATGTGGAAAATGTTAGTGAATCTAAGGGAGAGATAAAAATATTATATTCAACATTCCATATACTGTATGCTAGATAGTATGAATATCTGAATCAACATGCAAGTTATCTAGGAAAAAGGAAATTCTACAATCAGTATCAACATACTTGAAACAAATCTTTCCTATTTCTTCCACTAGTTCTTTCTTGAAAGAGAATTGCTCTTACCTACTATGGAGAGAATCACAACCACAAAATCAAAAATATTCCAGCCTATAGTGAAGTAGTAATGGCGAAGTGAAATCAATTTCAGGACAAATTCTCCAGTGAAAAGGACAATGAACACCAGGTTAATCCGGGATAAAATTGTTTCCATTTCTTTACTTTGATCATCTGTTTCTACCATCATCGTGACCATGTTAAGGCAGATAAGTATCATGATGCTGATGTCAAATACTTGTTTGGTTACAAAATCAAAGATCATGCCTTGGAATTTGTTCTGCAAACACAAAGATGGAATACAGTTTATACAGTGAAAATAACTCTCTTTTAAAATGCCAAATGAGAAAACAATTCCCTTCAAGATTTAGGAGTGCAGAGCAAGACTCATTCACAATACAGGCAGTAATGTAAGCCCAACACATGCTGGTTTATATCTCATCCTGTTAGAGTGAATCAAGGCATTCACCAGTGTTGGCTGAAGAGACAAGAAAGGAAAACAGTGCAATAGTAAGAGTAATAATAATGACAATTAATATTATTGGGTAAAATAGGTGGTGTAAATTGATATCCAGCAAGCGTACCAGCCTAATACAAACTAATTTTCTTATCTTTTTTCTCAGATGGTTTTAGAATGCTTTTTTCTTCTTTAAACTAATTGTGCTTGGTGACATCATTGGGCTGCTGAAGATAGATGTCTCAAACACACCACGACTGTAATATCCTAGCTTTTCTTTAGTACTTAGCTCAATGTTTTTTTGCCATATGTCTCTCCTTAGAAAGTCTATTTTTAATCACTTGGTGCATAAGGTGCAACAAGTATTTCATTTTTTCAAACCGTGTAGGAGTTCAGTAAATAACAAGAGTAGTGTCTTATCTTAGAGACAAATTTATCCTAATCTATGCTTTACTCCCTATGACATTCTTTTATTCTGTAAGATTTTCTGCATCTGTCCTTCCCATTAGGTTACCAGTGCCCCTTTCTGTCTTCAGCAGCAAGGGCCAGTGCATCCCCATTTCCTACAAATTCTCTGTGAGGAGAAAAAACAGAAAATGAAGTTCATCCCTGGTAACAAGAACGAATAAATGATCCAACCAATTGTAGTTTTCCAGGACTTAGGCAGGGAATTCTTAAATTTATCATATTAACATTATTAAATATTTTTGTTCATACTTCAGTGTATGTTTTTAAACGGAATGTGAATGATCTAATCTGATGGATTCAAAAGGGACAATTTCTACCTTTACAAGAAAATAAGTGGGAAAAAATATTTTATTTCCAGAGCTATAACCTTATATTCTGGACAAGTTCATATTCCCAAATAACTATTTAATATTAGGGCTGTAAAAATCAAATCACTCATACCATTGGCCTTGGTATAGGTTTCTGTGGCTTTTTGGATCCCAGTTTTTTCATTGCATTGTAATATTTCTTCTGCTCCTCTGTCATAAATATATCCTGACCTCCAAAGTAAAGAAATATAATAAAAAATAATTAGTATGATGTCCACACATAAAACATTTAACAACAGTATGTCTCTCTGTAATATAATATTAAAATTATATTTATATTAAAATGGAAGGGTTTTTTCAGGTGCTTATAATGTGGATGCTCATATACATTCCTAACACACAGGAAAAACCCATTACTGGTGTCTTCTCAGCTTGACAGTTGAGTTTTTCCAATGTCTTCATGCTCACTTTTGCTGAAATGTCTAAAAGCATTCTTGCTGTACGGATGCTGTTCAATAACTTGCTAATTATGATATGTTCAGTGAATAGGAGCATGACTAGTGCCTTACAGGTCCTATCATCTGTAGAGAGTGTTAGGATTACAGCTAGACAGGTCTAAAGGAGACATAAGTTTGAGGCACAAGCGGTGTTAGGAGAGTGTATTAGTATGTAATCCGTGGGTTTTAACAGCAAAATACCCCCACCTTTGATGTAAAATTAAGAAAAGTAATTCATGTCATGCCATAGGAAATTAAAACACCACTGGAATGTTGAAGAACTCAAATCAGCCTTTGCAAATGCAAATGCTGCCAGTCAGATGTGCAACTGACTGACTGACTTGTAGTATAAGTAAATTGTGCTTATTGATGAATCTGAACTAAGTCAGATGGAAGCACAATGTCGATGTCACCATCTGCTAAATTGGCTACCACAGCCTGAAGCACCAAAAAATTGATAGTAACCCCAGTTACGTTTATGATGCTTAGGAAGCTAAAGAATATTTGCACTAGTAAAAATTTCTGTAGTTCACAGCTTTCTTTTACCAGAGATTCTGTCTGGTATTGCTGTTATTTAATTGGTGATTGGAAAAAAGCAAATAATGTGAAACAGCACAGAACACAAAAATTTAGAATGACCCTGGCACTTAAAAATTAAAAACTGTGAGGCTTCAAAATATTTTAAATGTTATTATTTCTATTTTTGTCTATTTTAAAGTTCTTTAAAACTGTACCATATGCATTATCAATAGAATTATTTTGAACATAGTTGTATGTCAAAAGTATACAGAAAGAAACCACCCTTTCCCATATATATTTGCTTTACTACTGATAAGAAATTTTAGATTGTATTTGTGTCTAATGAATTAATCTCATTTCTCATAAAAGTGTTAGAAAAAAAACCCCTTATGTGCGCATTTTCACTTTTATCCATAAGCCTATTCATTTGAGGTCTATTTGACTTTTAACTTACTGTTTAATCAGTTTGCATATCTATTATTCATTGTATGAACACAATGCCATATCGTGTCTTCATTAAGTGTCGGGAGTTCATGAGAATAATTATAATTTATATACCTTAATTTATCTTAATTTTTTAGAGTCAATTGAAAAAGAAATTTTTTCATGCCAGATAATATTGCATCTAATCAAACCAATAATTCACATTCACTTTTCATGTCTTCAGTTTAACTGTTTACTCAATTTGCAAATTATTATGAACCAACTTTTCACTTGTCAAGATGCTAAAAATGCAAAGTTCAGCATCACATCCAAAATTTTTAGCAGAGATTATTATTATTAAAAAGATATACTTTTTTTAAGGTCTTGAAATGACTTTTGATTTTTATTAGCCTTACAGAAATAACTTATTAATTCATTATAGCTAGTAATTCACACCAACATGGAAATATTTTAAATACTTATCTTCTTTTTTTGTTGGTTGAAGTTGTCTATAATAACACCAATGAAAAGGTTCAAGGTAAAAAATGATCCAAATATGATAAAGATGACAAAATAGAGATACATATACAAGTTGTCCTCATACTTAGGTTGATCTTTTACCTACAAAATATTAAAAAAAAATTATTCCCCATGAGAATACTAGATGTAAAACAAACAAAAAGCAACAAATAATTTAGAATTAGGAATATGCCATCTCACATAGAAAAGCTGGGAACAGCACTAATTTATAAAAAAGATCCAACTCGTCCATTCCAATCAATATTTAGAGTACTGGAAGCTGACAGAATTATTGCTCATATGGCATTTTTAAGTAAATGTGCCCACAGATATGTTTGTGTATGTACATATATAAAAAGTTCCTCATATAGAAGAAAGAAGCAATGTGGGATGCAGAGCAGCCATTTATACTTAAAATTTTAATAGCAGAAATCTATATATTTTATATTGTGTTCAGTATATTATCATCAAAACAGAATTAATAAATTTTACTATCGCCTAAATCTCCCTGTAACTCTTTTGGTCTTACATGAGCAGTCTTACATCCTGCAAGGAACAGATGCTGTCAATAAATTTCTAGTGAATATATGTTTTGTAGAATCCATTAAATTGAGGACATTTCAAAGAAAGATTTTGATACTGTCCTGATTATTCTGGATGCCACATCCCAGCATCTGCAACTCTACACCACAACAAGCTTGAGTGTAGGAATGTTAAAGATAATGGAATTCTGGAAGACAATATAATTAACATGACTATTTGAATAAGTTACACAGAGTAATAGTTTTGTAGCCAAAATAATATTCTAACCCCAGAAAGAATAACAGGTGATCTTCAACCTTAAAAGCTAATTGCACTTAAATATCTGGATAACATAGGTGTTCAACCTAAGGAACCAATGAAATGCACAGTTACAAATTATAAAACCTGATTAATGTATTCCATATTTAGTAACTGCATCATATAATCTTAAATTAATTCATACTTATGATTACCAGAAGAATTTTTCACAAATCTCTTCTCTGTTCTATTACATTAACACTGTCCTAAAAAAAAAAAAAAAAAA
>WEIU01012147.1:7097-50475 GCA_013389925.1 Aegithalos caudatus
GGGGGGGGGGAAAGAGAAACAGATTTTCCAAGCCATTTCAATTTACTGTAACCAACTTGTTTCCTACTGGTTTCCTAATGGATCTTTTATGCAGGATTAAAACAGCTTCATTTTGCTGTTTCGTGTGCTGTTTATGGTATCCACAAGTACTCCTTTAACAGACTGGTCAGGTCATGCACAACACTCAAATCATGCTTTCTTTGTACAGAGAACACTTCCCAACACTGGAGAACTGACAGGGTCACTGGTCTTCATTCCAAACCATTTCCTGTTGTGACCATGGCTGAGCCCGAGGGTTGCACATGAACAGACTGGAGTTCACATAAACAGCCAGAGATGTCTCAGATGTGCAGATTTACCACCAGGGAGCTCAAAGCAACCAGTGGCAAATATTTCCTCTGAGGAACTCAATTAGTCTCCTCAATTATTAGGAGCCTAATCATTAGGAGGCACACATGATCTGGCTGGCAATGATCTAAAAGTGTTATTTTCCAATGGAGATAAAGAGGGAAACACAGGACATTTAAAAAGCCATGCAATGCATCTCTTGTGGCCAAAATCACCAAGTAAATGATGCTATGATTTTGTAGAATAAAATAAATCTCCAAAGACAAACCATTAAAAACCATCCTCCCATAAGTGAAGAGTCTGAAGGGCAAGCTCTGAATTCCTGATGAACTCCTTGCATTCTCACAAATAGTCTAAATGCAGAGGAGCACTAGGGAGATGTGGACTTAAATATGAATAAATTGTAGAATTTTTCCTCAAATATAACTCTTAAATCATGGAACTTCCACAGGAAAAAAACCCTCAGGTGAGTGTTTAGTGACAGCACATGCCCAGATATTTATTTTTAGTTTTACTCATAAAATTTCACTTTAGATTTGTAGAAATACTTGTTTCAATGTCTTAAACCATATCCTTTATGCAGGTTTGTAAAACGGTCTTCCTTTCTGCAAATATCAATTAACTTTCTATTTATCATTTATTCCCTTAAAGAATGTTCAAATCTTATAACTACACTTCAGAAGACTGTGACTACAGTGTCACAGCTGAATGAAAAAAAAGAGTAAAGCCTGGGATTTTTAAATTAAAAAAAAAAAATTCACAAGGATAACACAAATGCTATATTTGCATTTTTCCAGGATAACTATAAAATGAGTTTCAAAGCATTGAAAATGCATTAAAATATTACTCACAATTAATGGATCTCGTCCCATTGTAATAACAGTTCTGTTCACTGTGCGTAGTAACTGCACCATTATTTCTTGAATATGGTGATAAGTTGAAGCCTGCAAATGAAAAAAAAGAGTCTTGATATTAAAATCATATCTCTTTGAAAAGTAAGAAGAAACCAATTATTTCCATTTTGACAGCTCAAGTTGTACAATATAGCAGCCCTATTGAAAGAGCAACAGTAATTCTTCTTGCTTGCACTGCTCTTTAGTTCCAGCAGTTCCAGTGGAATACTCGTGTCCAATTTCAGTCCAATTTCAGCCCAATCTACTCCACAACTGTTTTTGTTTCAAACAGTCACTTCCCATCTCTCACTCAAAGGACTCCTGCTCTCCCCCTAAATAAGTAGTCTGCAGCTGAACCCTGGCACAGTTAACTTGAGGCAAATTCTCTCACAGCTCCTCACATCTGCCAGTGCTCTCAGGGCAGGCTGGAGCTCAGGAATATTCTTAGCTGGAAGGCACAAATACAGAGTTATTAAAGGACAAAGTTGTCTTAATTTACCTGGAGCTGCTCTGGGAGGGCACAAACTTGACATGGTTGGCCCAAGGCTTCAGGCTCTTGTTGCCTGAAGGGCATTTGATTATTTGTTGTAAAACCCTGAATAAATGGAAATTACCTTCTGTTCACAAGTTTCACTGACCTCACTCTGATCCCTCGACAACTTGGGAAGCCAGCATGCAACAGGAAAGAAAAAGCCTCAACAAATCTCTAGTAGAAAAGGATATTTAGCTTACACCAAGACCCTTATTTAATGTCAGAGATAGCATGGAAAGAACACCACAATCACAGAAGCCATGGTGAGTTCTTAAAGCTTTATGTAGCTGAGCTGCAGTACCATCCCAGGAGAAACTGCTTCAGGTTCTGTTTTTCCTCAGTCAGCCAATATCTTTCTTTCTCCTATTCTGTTTGCTCTGGATCAGGGCACACACCTCAAAACAGGGACCTTCCTCACATCTGTAAATTTATTTATTATTACCATTTAGTCCTCCTGTATCCTTTGACAATGACACACACAAGCTGAAGTGATCTCCTCACCTGTCACAGCACTTCAGAAGTTGATATATTCTATAAATGAACAATGTAGTCACAGAATACTTTGTGTTTGGTGTTTCCTTTTTTAAAATTTCACTTTCTCTGGTACAGTCCTACATATATAACACTTAAGAGTGGCTGCACAAAAGACACATTTGTGGTTTTTATAACATTGTTTACCACTATAATTTAAAAAAACATTATCAACAGCCAAAACTGATAAACTATGCAGTAGCACTTAGCACAGGGATGTAATTTATTAATTAATTTCCCTTTTTTTTTTTTAATTCAAAGATGAGGGCTCATATAATGTAAGTTCACTTCCACATTTCAGTATGTGCTATACCATAATTAGAAACAATTCAGAACATTGTATAATAAGTTTTAACATTTAGCCCTGACTCCATCATTAAAGATGAGCTCTATTCTTAATTCACAAGTAGCACAAACCTCTCCTGGAAAGACTATTACATATGCTCAAGCACACAAAGGTTATTTTCTGCTAGACCTTTGAATTTTCAGAGAAACATTAGCAAATTAAATATAATGGTTTCTCTATGAAACTGAGACTCCCTTTCTTCTTGCCTAAGAACAATTGCCTAAGAAACAATTAGGCATTCAATACTGACATTGCTAAATTAACAAAAATTGTTCTCACATTGTCAATACATGAGAGTTCAGCTTTTATCTTACAGCTTCTAGCTCCAGAAGGTAGCCTAACAACCAACTGCAACATGTGCTTTTCAGATCACATTGCTTTTCACAAGGATGACATGGGAAAACCCACCATCATTTGGCCTCAGTCCCTTGATTAAGCCTAAGATTTTTAGGAGCTAAATTAACTACTTGTATCACATATAAATGTTCCTTTAGAAAACATTAATTGTGATATTCAATTTAATTAAATATGATGATCAAAAATGTTTGTCTTCCCTGTTGAAAAGGTTTGCCAAGTCATGGAACAACCAGAGCTGCTGCTCTGTAGGCAGGTCAGCAGGAGGGAGTGTTCTCACAGAACTCAAACACCTTCAGGCTCCTTGTTGGGCTCGATGGCACAGATTGTTACACAGATTTGTTAATAGAAAATCCAAACCAAACAAAATTTCACTTTCTTCCAAAAATATCTGCATGGGGGTAAAATCAGACAGTGTTTGATTTAGCTTTCATCTTCTACTTTAAACTACTACGGTATTGGGACAGAGAAAGCATTTCTGTTAATTCAGAGTCAACCCTGCACTTCAGATTCTGATGGAGTGTTCATTTATTTGGACAGTGGCAAACAGGGACTCACTGAATGGCTGCTTGAGGATTACATTTCACAACCTGTACTTCAGATACCCACTTGGAAACACTTCTGCCAACTCATTTCAGCCGTCCCTGCCCTGCCCCAAACTCACCCAGCTCTGCCCTCCTCCCTGGCGTGAGGCTCAGTGAGAACACAGCAGGCCTTGGCACTGTGCAAGCACCACTCAGCAATAACTAAAATTTCATTGCTGCATTATCAACACTGTTCTGGTCACAAATCATGAACCATGGGCAGCCACAGAGGAAATGAGCTCTGCACCAACCACATCCTGTGTGCTCCATCTCTCGTGCACCCAGTTCTGTAACTTGTATTCCTTCTCTGACACACATACAAATAAAGACACAAAGAAAAGGATAACAATTCTTTTTTAAACTATAACTCATAATCCTGCATTGTTCTGGCTGAAAAGTCTCAGCAGAAGACCTTAAGGTAATTGGCCCTGAAAGAATGTGCAGAATTCCTGACTACATTCCTTTGAAATTCTCTTTTGCTAAAGCCTTAAGATATGCCATAAGTTAGGGAAATGCTTTAAAAAATTTGTTACAATTCTAAAATGCTTCCAGGCTTGTTTGCCAGTGTTTGTTAAACAGCTTAAAATGCAACTGCTGCCAATTACTGACAATGCACAGAACAGGAAAAGATTCTTCATCTCTCTTCCACTTATAGTCTTAACCAAGATTTCACTGTAGATTCCAAGAGAAAGAATTAGCCATTACATTTATTTTTGTAATCACTATAAATAAAAAATTGTTCTGATTCAATAAATATTAAAACATAGTGTATATGTCAGATTAGAGACAAAACCACCTCATGAAGGATACACGAAACAAAGTGTTGTAAAGAGGGAAAAGGGAAGTGGTTTAATTAAAACAGAAATAAAACAACCACAGATTTCACATGACCTTCATCAATGACTTACTTGCAGTTCTGAGATTTATCTGTATTTCACAGATGCTTGAAGCACAATCTCAAGCTATGAAGCTAATTTCAGACATGATTAAGTCAAAACAATGCCATTTATATCCAAAAGTTGTTTGCTGGAGAAGAACCTTAAAATCAAACCTAAGCATCTCACTGAGATGCCCAACAGTGACTGTCTAGTCATAAAAATAAACACAAAAACACTACACAAAACAGAGATTTTAGCAACATGCTGGCTACCTGCAGAACCCAGCACAGAGGCAGCAGCTGAAGAAAACAGCATTTGAACACAAGGATATGATGATTCCCATGTTCCTACTCACTAAACAGTGCTCTGCAAAACAGCAGAGCAGAGCTGGTAATATCACAATATCTTTTCCTTTGACAAAGAAAATGCATTCTTCAAAAATTCTTTAACAACTTCAAAGATCACTTCAGAGTATAAATTTTCACCACATGAAACAGAACATCTACTGCTGTTTCTTCTTCCCTGTCCTCTGTGTGCATTCTATTTCTGGTGACGTTCACAGAATAAACACAATGCAAGAATATCAAAGTTAACTTTCCAAAAGGTTTTGAATACTAGTCTGAAACCAGGTTTCTCTACTGAGATGGAAAAACCCAGAAGAAATAGGGACAAGACATAGGTGTTATTAATGTAACGTGATTCTGCTGCTAAAGGCTGGAGCTTTCTCCTCTGGAAAGTCAAACCATCCATTTTCTTAGAAAGGGGCTAAGAAATGCAGGGAATGAATTGTTGAATAAAAAACTGCATTCATCTTAGGCTTCAAGTGTAATCCCAGCTGAAATGATTTGTTTAATTTCAAAACCAATTGCCTGGATCTAGATCACACTGAATAAAGGCATTCTGAAGGACACTGGCCAAAAAATATCTTGGCCATGTGTGAATCCTTTCACTTGCCTATGGGTTACAAAGTATTTACTGCTGCAAGGCATCCTTGAAAGAAGATTTCTCACTTTAGCTGGGAAACAAACATGGGTCTTACACTCCAGAGAAATCAGTAGTGCCTCTTAAAGACAAATGACTGTGTGATCCTTGGATGCTGCTATGTTGCCTTCCTTTGTCCCTTTTTCCTCCTTTGGATAAGTCATCTCAATAGAAGATTTTCAGTACTAGAGCAGGATCAGTGTTTGGTTAAAAAATGAGATAACAATCCATGGATTTCTCTGTCAAGGAAAAAGCTACAAGTGATGGCCACACATTTGCTGTTGTGGTTACAAAGTCCAGTGTTACAGTTAATGACATATTTAATGTATTCCAAAATCCACATTTTCTCTGAGCAGCAGTTGTATTGCCAGGGGCAGGCCAGGGTATGGACTTTCTGCAACAGAAGCATCTGGTTCTTTTCTTGATATCCCAAATATTCTACATATTTCTTAGGAATATGATCCCTCTAGAGGGCTCAGCATGTTTTGATACCACTGATGGATTTAAACTTACCCCAAGGGGCTTTTCTCCTTATATCAGAAATGCATCAGTAGTCACTGCATGCACAATCTGTAGAGAACTGACCTGAACATCTCACAGAGAATCTCCAGTTTACCTTCCTTGAATGAAACTATTGCAGAAATACCACTCCTGTTGAACAAATTTCAATCTGTTTTTTTAAATGCATGTGTTTAAAATTCTCAGCAATTCTTCTGCTGTTCTGCATAATGTTCTCACTCACACAAAGATGAGCTACAAACCCATATTTTCAGTAGGCTTTAATGAGTCTTTTACATGTCAGCAACTGCTGCTATGGACAGCAACTGTTAAATTCAAAAATAAACATTTATGTGGTACACACAGAGAAAGTATTACTCCATCTTGCTTTACAATTGTTTTTTACCTTTTAAAGGATACAGTGACAAAACTGGTTACTTTGCATTAGCCTTATGAGATGATAACTTCAGTTTTTGCTCTATCATGCTTTCACCATTTATCTTAAGAATTACATTTCAAATTCAAATGTTCCAATATTTCTTTTGTACCCCCTTGGATCATCCCTCCTGAACTGCTTAAGTCTAAACCAATGAGGCAAATAGCTCATAATACACGTGGAAGGATTGCCCTGTGCAAACTGAAAAGCCTCAGCAGTATCAAAGATTTTTATGAAATCAAGATATATGCTGTACTGATTTCATTTACTAGGAAATGATCCAAGGAGCCACAGTGAAAAACTCCTAAAATGACAACTTGCCTCAATCCAAAGTCTGCAAAGTTTGAATGCATGTATCAGAAAATTATAGTTGAAGAAGAGTCAGCACATATTCACAGGTTAAGGAAATTACAGCTTTCTTAATGTAATTAATTATGATGTTTTCTTGGAATAAATTTGTCAAATTATTGAGAAGCTTTTAATGAACTTCTCATCAAAAAGTGAGGGACTAAAAAGTCAATTCAACATTCTCTCATATGAGGAAAAAAAAGAACCACCCAGACAAAAATTTCAGTGTTCCAAAATTTCAGAAATCTGATAAAGAAACTACAGTGTCCAAGGGAAATATAGGAAAGAGTAATCTGTTTTACCCAGACACTACTGAAAGCAGAAACCATACCCTACAACATTTGTACAGTGAAAAGCATTTGTTTCAGAAACTACAGGGGGTTTTATGAAAGGAACAAGATAAAATTTGAAATTTATTCTGTATAATTAAATAATATAATAATAATTCTGTATAATTAAAACAATTATAGAATAATTGAAAAGTTGTGGTTGGAAGGGACCTTGCAAGGTCATGTAGTCAGTCCAACCCCTTGCAATGAGCAGGACATCTTCACCTGGATCAGGTTACTCACAATTCAGCTTTAATACCTCAAATGCCCTTCGGTTTAAGTTTATGAAAAATAGGAGGAAAGTTCAATTTGCCACTGACTTGTACTAAATATTTGAAAGGGATTAATCATCATTAATAATTTACTTCCTAATCAGCTCAGGCTTTCTACAGACTTGGGCTCTCTCCATCATCATCAATACTCACAGGGTCTTGACAGCTCAGAACCTCCAGGATGCTATGAAGTAATTCAACACAGTACTTCCTCTCCTGGAGCTGCTGATCCTCCTTCTGTTCCAGTAATTCTCTCAGCTCTTTTGTAATCACAGGAAGCAGAATGTCCCTGCATTCTGAAAGAAAGAAAATTATCTTAAAGACAAATATAAATGAAATACTACGTGCAAAGAAACCCTCCCAAACCAGTGGAACATGATATGCTTTAACAGTCCCAACATGCAATTGTTGATTTTCCAATGGTGCCTTGGGAATATTCCAAACTTGTCTGGTATTCTCATAAGTGAACAGTATTTTCGTATCTCAAAACCAAAAGTTCCTGATAAAAATAATTTTCTTCAGTTAAATTCTGAAGGCTGTGTGGATTTGTGTTCATGGACACAGAGAACATCTTCCTCCAGAAGTCAGGGCTGGCAGCTTCGTGGTCACCAGCTGCAGACAGCAAATATTATAAGTTTTCTGAAATTGAGATGTCATTCAATACCTAGCAATCACTTTCTCAATTTGCTCATATGAACCACTTTAACTAATTGTAAATACAACAAAGGTAGTGCTGTTAGCTTAAGCCAAAAGCAAGCCAAAGAAACATCATTAGCAACAAAAAAGTTACATGCAATACCTAAAATACTTGCTGAAATGTTATAGGACCTTTTAAATAAAGGGTTTATATATTCACTCAACCACTAAGTGCAATTTATAAAAGAGATTATTATCTTACTACTTTTGAAAAACCTAGTAAAACAAACATAAGTTCTGTTTTTACTACTGTCTGTGGAAACTGTCCTTCAACAGTCTAAGGTTATCCAGGGGGGAAATAGTTCCTAGTACAATCAGTTCAGAATTTATTCATCAAGATTCTGACCACTTTAAAAATATTTAAGCTTTATTTTGGATATAGAGCTTATTGCTAACCAAGTTCCATTTAATGGTGCTTAGCAGAAGGACCATAAGTGTAAGAGCCTTACTGGAAGATTTAACACATTTTAAAGTGGATCAGATGAAATAAAAAAATGGGCTCATAAGCCAAGGAAGCAGTTCAGGCTGGATGTAAGGAAAGGCCTCTTCCTCACAGGGACAGCCAAGCAGTAGAACAAACAGGTGGCACAGCCTCTGTCCTGGAACAACCTGGTCTGACCCCAGAGCTGACCTCACACTGAGCTGGAGGTTGGACTGGACCCATTCCCAGATTCCTTCCAAGTATTCTTCAACTATTCTAGGATCCTTAATTGCCTTAGAACTGCTAATCAGTGCTAGTGTGGCAGGAGCTTGGTGCACTGCAAATGGTGAGTTTACAATGCTCAGGAGTTCAACAGAGAAGACAAGGATAGGGAGTAAGTGCTACAACACAGCAGGAAATTTACAGGAGATCCTGGATCTCTGGAAATAAAGTTGTCAGAAAGTTAGGAACAAGGTTACATGTATGCCTGTGTACATAAATAATGACTTTTTGGGACTTGTCATTTTTTTAATCCGTGGACTCAAACATCAAGGTGTCTTACATCAGAAGTGATGATACCAAACTCATTACTCTAAAGACAGATAGGAGAAACCCATTTCTTGTCATTTTAATCCATAGCACTTGCCCAGTATCTGTAGTGAGGTGTAAAAACTGTTTCACATATATTTAACCTGTATAGAAATACACAAACAGTAAAATTTCTCTTTTCTGGTCTCCACTCTGCTCCATCCCTGTGTTCCTTTCCAGATCCTCTGACTTTGTGCAGGATATGCTGAAGGGATGATTCAGCACCAGCTAAACCCCACATCTCTCTATAGAATTGTGGATCCCATACACCAAGTAAGCCCTTGGCAGTAAAACTCACCTTCATCCCTTTCCCTCTCTGTCTGCAGTTACAGCAGAGTTCTACCCACAGCAACACATTGTGCCACAAGTTCTCTGCTCTCACCCTGCTCTGTATAAGTTACACTTTGAATAAGGATTCATAACTTTAGCAATCTGCAACAGACACAGTAACAGCTACAACTAATACAACATGAAGATGAACATATTTAGACAAACACATTCAACCTTTAACTAATCTGCAATGACATGTAGAAATACAGATTCCAAATCAACAGCATGTGAGAAATCCAGCTGGCAACTCTTTCCCCATGACTACCATTCTCAAAAATAACACCTTGAAAACAGTTCCACTTCAAAAAGTATCAGTAGGGAGTGCTATGCTAACAGGCTGTTCATAGCACCAAAGTTCAAAGTCACATCACATTACCTGACATCTCAGCCACTTTTCAGCTCTCACAAAGAAGATGGAAGGTTCTTTGCACATTCCAGTTTCACGTCTGCCAGGATAAACATACTTATCGCTCTCACTCCTTCAAAATAATATGCAGCTAAATTTTAAGCTATTAGATGTCCCTTTGAACTGTCTGACAGTTAGGAAATACAAAAATTCCTTTGGGGTAGCTTTCAAAGTTACTGGGAGCAGCTGGATAATAAAACCTATACCTAATGAGCTTTATTTCAAAAGCAAAGTAAGAGACTAAACTGAGCAAAGCCATTGATCAAGAGGAATCCTGTCTTCTAGATAAAGTACATTTTTAATTTGTCCTCATATAGAAAATAAAGCCCTAGGATTCAAGGTGGAGGTTATGGGTATATTAATCACCAAATTACATCTTTTCACATGCCAGTGACCCATTTGATCAATAATCAGGAAGCATAGAAGAGACCACAACTAACAAGTTGCACCAGACACCTTAGAGAGGACTGGCAGACTGGAAGCAAATGATATTGAATTCAAAACTTCTCCATACCAGCCTTCAGAGGTCACTTAAAGCTTCCTATGAGAATACAAAATGCCTGCTGCTGTCTATAACTCATTTAAAAACTACACAGGTGTATTTTGGTGAAAGAATCAAGTCTTTGGCATAATTTGTCTTCCATATAGACCCATTACATACTTTTTAAAAATGGAGAAACAGGGCTTCTTGCATAAACCAAATTTTCTTATTGTACTGAGAGAACAGCTGAGGCAGAAGGTACAATTGGTTTCCTCCAGATTTTAGAGCTAATTACTCTGCAAGCTTCAGTAATCCCAGTTGTACTTGGCAATATAAATTAAGATGAGATCCATATTTGATACATACAGAATCTCTGAAAATGACTTAACATATGCAGCTGATCAATTATTCACAGGGCATTTTCAGATGTGAACAAAGTTGAAGTGTCAAGCTACATGAAAATTCAAAGGTTGTTTAACTATTCTTAGCTATAATATTTATTTTAAAAATTGAACTTTCCATTGATACTAATATGAAAAAAAAATATAGATTTTAGTAAGAATATTCATTTTTTGGTGTTAATTAGTTTGGTTAATATTAATGTTTTATGTCTATATTGTTAACTGGCTGCTGGATAAATTGAGCTTGTTAATTATACGCGAGAATTACTTAATTTTGTAATGCACTACTAAATTTTGCAATGCACTTCTAGGACATAGTTCATAAAAAGAAGAAAAGGAAAAACTAATTAAGTTTTAGAAGACCCCTACCAGTTGAAACCATCCCATATGAGAATGAACTGCCAGCTATTCTGGAAAGCACATACAATCAAAGAAACTGAAAAAGATGGGCATTTGTAGCAAAGAAAGCCTGATCTCAGCCTGAGCCTGCAGGTGGACTGAGCAACTACATAAATGTGTAGTTGTTTCTTTGCATCTTTGAAAACCAGATAAAACTATTGCCCTAGAACATTACATAAAATATAAAATCCTTGCACTATCTTGGGACAAAGAAAGTTTCTTGAACAAGTATATAAATCTCTGATTATAATACTAAGATATCATTGCACAAGTTAGGTAAGGAAAATGAGCCAAATTCTTGTTTAAACATCAGCAATTCACTGGCCTGGAAAAAGGAGAAAAAAATTAAGAAAATTGCAGAAGACTGTAATTGAAAAAACAGCTAAAGTAAAACTTTATGTTGTAGTTGATGATTTAGACTCAGCACTGGATGTCCCCTCAGCAAGGCTGCAGATGGCACTGAATTGGGCAGGAGTGACACCTGCCAGAGGGCAGGAAGCTCTGCAGAGGGGCTTGGGCTGGCTGGATGGGCCAAGGCCAGCAGGGTGAGCTGCACTGAGGTGAGGTGCCAGGGCCTGTGCTCCAGGCAGGAAGGGACCTGGGGGTGCTGGCTGACAGCAGCTGAACACGAGCCAGATGGGCAAGAGGCACCTGGCCTGTGACAGCACTGGGGTGGCAGCAGGAGCAGCAGGGCAGTGACTGTCCCCTGGGCTGGGCAATGCAGGGCAGTGACTGTCCCCTGGGCTGGGCAATGCAGGGCAGTGACTGTCCCCTGGGCTGTACAGCACTGGGGTGGCAGCAGCAGCAGGGCAGTGACTGTCCCCTGGGCTGGGCACTCTCAGGCCACACTTGAGGGCTCTGTCAAGTCCTGGCCCTCAGGTAAGAAAGGCAGTGAGGGGCTGGAGTGAGGGCAGAGAAGGGAACAGAGATGGGGAAGGGGCTCAGTCTGATGAGGAGGGGCTGAGGGAGCTGGGGTGAGGCTCAGCCTGGAGAAAAGGAGGCTCAGGAGGGATCTTCTTCCTCTATACCTCCCTGAGAGGAGAGTGTAAAGAGGATGTTGCTCTCTCAAGTAGCAAGCAATAATCAGGAGCTGTCTCAGGGGTTGTCCAGTCCTGGCACAGCTGTCCAGGGCACTGATGGTGTCTCCATCCCTGGGGAGGTTGAAAAGATGTGTGGATGTGGGTACATGGTTTAGTGGCAGACTTGGCAGGGTTAGGTTTACAGCTGGACTCATTCTTAAGGGTCTTTTCCAACCTAAACAAATCTCTAAGTCTGTGATGAAGCAATTCACATTCTCACACCTCCTTCCACGCTCCAAGAAAGCTCAAGACAGGCAAGGAGAGACATGGAAAGGGGCAGATGCCTGTTTAAATACTGGCTGCTTCCTTTTCTGCTTGATAAATGTAAGAACATTGCCAACAACATCTATTCTTCTTTAACATTCAAAAACATGAAAAAGCCCAACTGTTCTGACTTGTTCTATTCTAGCTGCCTCAAACTTTATTTGAACATATAAAACATCAACATTCAGTTTGGGCATCTTGCATTTTCTTCACAAAGGTCTGTCAAAAGATTTAGTATTATGCTTATTCATCAGTCCCAAATACCAACACACTTCTTGGAGATGTTCCCTGGCAGCACCTTCCTGAATAAGGAGAGGTAGATTCATTGTTGTCCAAGATTAAGCAGATATGTTTTCTATTCTAGGTTTGGTTGGGTTTTTAACCCTTCTATTGACCTTATTCCCTTTTGAAGATACCTAACGATTTCTTATGTACCAGGTGAATGAAATTCAAACTCTTAAGTCATTAATGCAATCATGGCATTAAAAAAGACATTTGGGTCTCCTTCAGCAAAAATCACTGATGGGTTTCATTCCTGACTGTCTCATATGTGCAGCCAAAATGGTAATAAAGATTTAACACCACTTTTGTCTCCCTTAGGAAACACTACTCTTGATTCCCTGGCATGCCTGTAGTCATATCCATCTGTTAGGATGGCTTCATGCCCACTAAAAAACTGGCATGCCAATTTAATAAGGACATAGGTGTCATCTGAGCACAGATTTAGAACAAAGCCTTAAAAATAAAGCCAGTGAACAACATTCTTTCAATGAGGTGAGACTTCTGAGGCAGCCAGTGCTCAATTAAAGCATTGTGCTTCTTCACAAAGGACATCTGTTCACAACTGCAGCAATCTTCCTGTTAAGTCTTCCGTGTTTGTTATTTGCAATTTAACCCTTTGCTTTACCAGGAAGCCCCGAAGTAATGACTTTAAAATGGTATATTTTCCATTAATTGTTAAATCTAAATTAGAATTTCACAGCTTGGATAAGAGCCACAGACAGAAAGGTACCGTAGGTCACTTACAGATTGTGACAGCACTGCAAGATGCAAATTCTCTTTGTCTCCTGGACTCTAACAGGAACGTGAAGGAAGGAGAAGCCCAGGGATGCTGTGAGGCAGGACACAGAGCAGGTACAGCACCCAGCACGCCAGTGACCCCAGCAGCAGCTGCAGAAGCCTCCACCTCCCAGATTCCAGGTGTGCGTTCCAGTGTCTCCCCTCCTGAGGGGCTGGGTAATGCCAGGGCAGCCAGAATTTCCAAAACAGCCCTGCTCTAGCCATGACAGCATTTCCAGCACCTGGTGCCTTTTCCAGCTGGCAGTCATTGCAGTCTGCCAGTCTGCAGCACAGCCCTGTCAGCACATCCTCTCTGGCAGATTTAGATCTTCAAGTCCTTTCCAACCCAGGCCATGCGTGATTCTGTGAATTTTGACGAATTCCAGTTCTCAGGTTTCCTCATTTCATTTTACTGACACCCAATATCTGTCATTATAAACTGCTTTAATACACTTTTGATGTCTCTTTTCTATTTGAAGCAATTGTAAACCATGTTTTACATATACATTTAGAAGTTCATTGTTAAAACTAGTTCACCTAACTTGATTTCTCTCCACATAAGATTTTTAAAAATGTAACTACAAAAGTGCCATAATGGGTCAAGTCAATCAAAAAGTTATCAGTTGCAATATCAAGCATGTCTCCTACTAGTCTGTAAACACAAGTAAAGGCTTTAATTTACATATGTTCATCACAAGTGTATGCAGATAAAAACCTACAGATATGTTTATGCCATACTCATCTATATCAAAACATTGCAGCAATAGAACTGGCAAACAATGAATATCTGGAATACATGACTTGAAGTGATGTTTTAGAGGTAATGTATTTCTGAAAACACCCCTAATAAATAAAAGAGCTAAATAAAAAATTCAAGACTGAATCTACAGGATAGACTGTGCTTCTATACAGAACCTTTTCAAAGGAATATATGAACAGCGACTAATTTCAATTCTTTCCCAGTAGCTAAGAACAGCAGTCACATGCAGTGACGATCTCAAAGTACTTTTATAATGTTGAGAAGTGTGTTCAACACAGGGAAGGGGAAAAAATCACAGAAAACCCCCACATAACCCCAAAAATTTAGGCTTTGAAACTCTTGTCAGTTGGAACCATGTTGTAATAGTAATAATATAAATATTAAATAATAATATAAATAATCATAATAGTAAAAATCAATATCTGTAACTCAATCCTGACTATAATAATTAAACTGAAGGATGCTTAATCAGAAATTACTCCTCCTTTGGCTTTTTTAAAAATCTTTTTCTTAACCCTGAAGGTAAAAACAATATACTAAATCAACACAAACTAGCAACAATATTCAATTTGTGAAATTAAATGAAGTATTTCACAAGCAAAACTCAGTAGTGGACACGAGTGTTAGGAAAACACTGTGATTATGGGTGTGTGCAAGTACTTCTCTTGTTTAAACAGTAAAAGAATAGAAAGAGTTCTTCAGTGAGAAAAAAAAAATTGCTACAGTCTCAGCATTTCTTCTGGCATCTGGCAAATTAACCCCTGGTGCTAACATATGTCTCTTGCTGCTGTTCTTCCAAAATCAGCAAGTGGTTTGCATATGCTGAACGTGCAGCAGCCATGTCTGGAGCCACAGTAAGCACAGAGCCTGCATCTCCAGCCCAGACACCAACTCCATCCCCAGCCTGCAGCCACCATCTGTGCCCTACTGACAGCTCCTGTTCTTCAGGGAGATCTCAGAGCTCTGCTGCAGCACAAACCCTCTCCAGGACTGGGCCACCGGGAAATACAACATCCAAAGCACAACTACCAAAACATTCACATTTCATCATGTGTTGAAGCACTTTATATTCATTTCACACCAATAAAAAACTGTTTTCTCAAGGCTACCCCTCCTTACTCCTCAGCATAATGCCAGTAAATATTCCAGGCCTAGCTTAGAATAAACATCTAGCTCCAAATGTGTAAACTCAGCAACACTAACTACAATAAAAACTCCATGTGATTTATGAACAACTATATCTTAATTTGTTGTTTTCTCAGAAACAAAAAGATGGTTGGGGGAATTTTGGCAATAAGTTTTCTAAAAATAAACAAATGAAACAGTAATTCCTGAAAAGTAGTTTTACATAGAAATTAAGCAATACTAACAAAACTTTTTCCAAACAGGGAGAGAGTAATCCATTACATCTTACTAAACAGTGAGAAATATGACAGGAGACAGTTTCTTACATCATAAAAGAGACTCTGAAATCCCATTAGAGATGTTTATATGTGAGAAGGCAACCATTTCTTTCACTTTGATATTTTAAAATAATAAAATATCAAATAATCTAAAATCCAAGTGTCAAAAATTAGACAGATTTCTTGTCTTCTGACCAAAAAGGACTTAATATTTTCTAAAGACAAAACTGCATAAAAGTCTGCTCATGCATCCTGTTAGAACATTCCTAAATGCTATAGTGAAAGTGCACAAGTATCCATCATCCTCCACTCAGCCCCTCAAACCTGCACCCCCATAACCTCTCCAAGCTGTGTTACAGTTACAGAGTGGGAACAAGAAATCAATGCCTCTAAAAAAACTGGCAATGTAATTTAAAGGCTTCTAAAAGTGCTTTAGTGCTGCAAGGCCTTTGAAGATCAATTACAGCAGAGGTGCACGGGTCCATTTCCTATCTGATGAAAGATTTCCACAACTCTACAGTGGAAATTTTGAATGCCTGGGAATACCTGGGAATACATAGCAATAATTTCAGTTTACCCTCAAGGTTTCCAACTTCAGGTTCACATGTAACTTATTTAATAAAGGCAAATTTCACTGGCTTTAAAAATTTTTTTAAAAAACAATTTTCTATGCTTTCAGAAGTCTGCTTCTTTAGAAAATGCTGTGAATATCAATGGGTCAAAGAATAGAAATGCCAGATATGCAAGCCATTTGAATTATAAAGATAATACCTCTGGGAATGGATGTAAATTAATTGAACAACTGCAATGAAGTACCTGGAAAGAGACTAAAGTCTGGAGGAGAAATTGATAATCTGAAACATACGCAAAATAATAGACTTTGCTGTAATTAGCAGTGTGGTTAAATATATTCCATATTCATGGCAGAAAAAATACTACCTGTTCTAGATAAATGTGAACTTTAGTTAATGATACTGTTGGCAATCTTACCTTTAATTATCATGCTGCATCCTATTCTGAGATAGCCTACATGTGCTTTCATTCTTGTAAATGACCTTCCAGCTCATTGAGTGCAGTAATGAATCAGGCAGCTTCTACACCCTACACACACTTGGTTCTCTACCCAATTAATTGTAAAATCGATTGTATTTAATGTAGAGCAAAAAAAGCACCTTTAGAATTTTCTATTTTAAGCCACAGCAATGTAAATGAAAAAAAAGATTTGTTATTTACTGTGCAGAGTATTACAACAGCAGAGTACAGAAATGTTTTCATACTACTATAATATGATATAATAATATATCTAATAATAATTTTTCATTATATATTANAGGTTGATACCAAAACATAACTGCAAATAATCAAAAAATATCATTTAGATAAAAAAAACCCTGTAATTATTAAAAGGATGTTTTGCTACTGACATGCAAGATGTTTAAATGAATACTTTCTAGTTAGCAAAAATATTCTCTTGTTAGTACTACCATAACATTAATCATGATATTGCTAAAACAAAATGTCATGACGAAGCTGAAATAAACAGGGTATATTTTAGTTTTATTTTAAAAGGACAGCAACTTGATTTCTCTATTTTGGGCAAGAGCTTCTTCAGAGACCTTCTCTTGTTTTAAACTAATACATGAAAAAAAAAAAAATCCATTTCCCCAGATTCCTCTAAAAAGAAAACAGCTAAGTATATTTATATTATTATATACCAAGTATTACTATATTAAGTATCACAGTAAGAACATTTTCAGGTAGATCTTGCACATGTAATCCCCACAAGCACATGAACAAGCAGCCAATTTTTACATATTATGGAGTGGATACACTTTAACTGCCAATTACTAGTGCAAGTTTGGATCACAATACCCAGATATACCAGATACAGGTGAAACAGCAGGGCTGGCAAATGAATCAAGTGTGATATGCTGCCTTCATGCTCCCAGCTGCTTGGTTCTGCTGTCAAGTGTCTGATGTTAGCAAAAAATAGAGGAGAGCTTTTAGGCAATACATTTTTTCATCTACAAATTTAAGACTAAATTAATCCACTAACTACCTGTCGGGGAAAAATTACAATGTATTAATTATCTGGTCAGCACTATGCAAAACCCACCACTTATTGGTTTTGTAAAAGGTCCCCAGAATTAGAAATCCTCCTAGCAAAATTTCTTGTACATTATTACCTAAAAAATACAGAAGCAGAAACCATGTCCTCCTTTTAGAATTCACAATGCATCCTGAGATAGACATATCCCATGATAGACCTGCTATTTATTTCAAGACATCAGACAAGCTGCATTTACAAGCAGTCAGCGATCTATTATTATTATTATTATTTATCTGCAAGTAGTAAAAGCTTTACAGAGTATTTTGCATTAACAGATCTCAGCCAAAGGGAAGGCCTGTTAAACACAGGAAATAAGCACCACACTAAGCAGACTATAATGAAAGCTTCTTGGGAATCCAAACCCCACTCTTTTCTCTTCTGGAACACACAGAGGGGTGGAAGAAAGGAGCTGTAGGATGTACACTAGTGAATAGAACTGTGAAGCACAGTTATTGTATGCTCAATTGTTTTCCTTCTGAATCTTTATTAGGGTTTATTCCTCGTTATACAAGCCTGGGATCTGCTGTCCTGACCATCACCCCTGATCTGTGAACCAATAACAATTGTGCTTCAGTGAGACAAGCTTCTTTAAAGAAAAACTATTGAATCAAAAAGAAGTTTATAGCTTACACCTAATTTCTCAGTATTAAACACAGGGTAGCTGACTGAACTCTAGTAAGATCAAGAGCTCAGGAGAGTGCATTATTTATACCCAAGAGTCTTTCACTCTTTTGAGAGGATATTTCCCCTTCTGGTCTAAACCCTGCTCACCACAAGCACCACAGATAAAACGAAGTCTGACACTTCTGATTTTAGAGGCAGCAGCAGTAAAGGCAGCTCATACTGCAATGATGTATCAGACTCTGCTTGTAAAACAGAAATACAGTCAACTACCAGAGCAAAGTGTGAATGCAGCACTAGAACTATTTGAAAATTAATTAGGATCTGCTCTTAATAGTTTGGATCAGTGTCTGGAGATAGCTATGTTGCAGCTACTTGTGTTTCACTAACTCAAAGCAACTGTGAATTTACACATAGTTAAAAGCATCACAGCTGCTGACCATGAAACAATTAACATAAAAATAGGTGAAAATATTTCTTAATTTAATCTAAACAATAAAACCACCTATATTATTTTCTTGACTTCTTTTTCCTGGAAATCAACAGTGGTCTTAAAACACAGCAGACAGAGCTAGTTATTGTTAAAGCTTACAATATACAATTCAGTCTCAATGGAATACAACACAGGTCTGAAAATAAAGTGTAATTTTTATCTGTCCTGACTAGTTAGGACTGCATCACTCTCCTGGCAACTCAGAATGAGGTGAGCAAAGCAATCCTCTCTCAATCTACTCACACACAGCACTACTTGCAACCCACTGTTGTACTGTCAAGCTCCTGGAATCATAATCTTTAAGTTGTCAGAAACTGGAACTCATCTGAGTAGTCAGTGTGCCTTTCAGGTTCTGAAGGTTATCTACACAACAAAAAGGTGAGAGAGAGAGGGGCAACCATCCCATCCACAAGAGAGGAGTTGGAACACTTGACACTGAGGTGAAACCAATCATGTAAAACTTGGCTGCTCTGATAAGATTCCTGCAGCAAAAATTCACTTCTTGTGATAATATGAAGGAAACCTGAGCACAATGGTGATAAAGGCATTTGAGTATCATTAACACTCCTGAGAGCTGAGGAAGACACTAAGTTCTGACAGAGGTTGAGAAGAATCATAATTCCTGTAAGTGGAAATGCTGCATTGCAGCTGAGTATACTGGAGCATAATCAGAAGTTTTTTTGTTCTCCTCCCAGGCAGAGGCCTTATATAACATCTGTGTTCACAGGGTTTCACTTCATGTTCCTATTCCATTATAGACCTTAAAATGGGTTGAAAGGATATATAGCTCACCCACCTAACCACTGGAACATAAAAAACCACACAAAACTGTTCCTCTGAGCCCCACCTGTTCCTTGCTCTAGGCCAGCAATCACACTTTGCACAGCTCTTGCCATCCTGTGGAAAGAGATGAATCCCCCCCAGAGCTCAGGCTTCTGGCATTCACACTCTTTCAGTATTTGTTTCACTCAATTTCAAATGTGAATTGCACAACACATAAGTCACTGAAAATTTTCACACATTTATTTGAAGCCTTAGAGGCATTTTGTACTTACCTTGTTTTTTAAAAAGGTTGCTGCGTACGATTTCCTTCATGGACTGCACTTTCTGCTTCTGTAGTTTCACTGGTGGAATGCAAGTGTAAAATTCATACAGTAGTTGGCTGCATGAAAAGGAAAAATGTCATAAATACCATACAGATTAATTCATCAGGTGTTAATAAGGACAAAGAGAAAGGTCAAAAGATCACATATTTCTAAACATTTATCACTTTTTAAGACTTGCATTTATTTATATATCATGAATATTGACAAGAGACCAGTAGCATATATATCCAGGGACCAACAATTGTCTTCATTGGTAGGAACTGGTGTAGCTTTGTGGACTTAGAGTGATTTCCAATAACTAATTGCTGACATCCAGAAACGTTCAAGAGTGACTCACCTCAGTAACTTGGCATCAAAAACCGTTTCAACATCGTGAAGAACTGATGGTATGTACTTCAAGGCAGCAACCTGCATTGACAGACAGATCATGTTAATCCTGTATATTTATACATGTACATGAACAGCAGAGCACACCACTGAGACACATACACACAAAACAAACTGAAGAACTCAGGTTTCTTTCCCCAGACTGAAATTTTACATCACATTTGAATAAATTCTGTCACAGAGTTGCATATGCTGAGGATTTTTAGAGGAACTTTACCATAGTTCCAAGTGGATCTGACTCTCTTTGCCAAGCAGTGAAAGGGTCCAGAGTTTGTAGATTATCTCCTTGCAGACCACTAAAAGTGTCATTATGATGCAAATAAGTAAAGCAAGCAGTGATGAAAGCAGGAGCTGTGTCAATTCCATCCCAGAAATGTGCCATGCAGGAGTCAGGGGAGCAGTCACCCGCCCACCCCGATGCCACCCTTTCTAGAGTAGATGAAAAGGGGTGTCATGTCCCTAAGCAGCCATCTGCAGCCAAGCTGTGCCGTGGTTTATCTCCTCCTATCAATTCCTGAGGTATGTTTTGACAGCATAGTGGGATAATCAAACCTTACCCTGCAAAGGCTAAGAGACAAGTTACTCTTCTTACATGGACAAGAAAACTCCAGCAGGCAATTTCAGGCTCAAAATCACCCTAACACTTCAGGCTAATATGCATAAAAACTAACTTGCAGTACTTTACTTCACTGTGCAGCTTTAGGGTATAAATTCCTACTAACATTTTGCTAAAAACTAAATTAGAGTGATATGAAGTTTTCTATTACTGATCTATCTGATAGAAGCTTATCTAGGTTATTTCTCTTACCTGTACACAGCAAGCACCCTGTTAAAAACTTAGCCTCTTTCTTGAGAGTGGGGGGCTTAGAATGAAGACAATCAGAGCACAGCATTCTTTGGCTCTCTTTTAGACCTTTTAAACACAATAAAGCTATAATTTTATTAGTATGAGCTTCCACTGCAGTAGCCAATTAAAAAACAAAACAAAACAAAAAACTAATTATGTCTTGATTGAAAAAGAGAGTTTAGTCTGCATCATGAGTGAATACAGTATTTCAAAGAGACCCTCTTCTGGCTCATGATACTTTCAGATAAAGTCCTTCTCCTGCAGAACTCACCCCACACTCATACACAAACCTAGAAAGGTCAAAAGAGTGTTTAAAAGCTGCTGCAACTTCAACAAAGAGATGGTATCTTCTGCTGATCTTGGGAAGTCCCTGGGCTATTTGCAGCACCCATACAAACACCTGTGAAGGGCTGGAAACTGCCTCCAGCTTTAATTCAGACACTTGCTGCTGCTGCTCACTTTTCAAGCAACAGATGAAGAGACTGCACAGGAGTGTCTGAATTTCATTTTACAGCAATTCACAGGTACTGTGAAAGATGTTTGATAAAAATAGAGCCAGCAGTGGCCACTAAATATTTCAAGCAGTACTCCACTGACACCTGGATCATTGTGCTGTCTGACTTTCACATATCCCTATTCTACACTAGCATAGGAGGGAAGTGGGAAGGATAGAGCTGCAGCCTCTCTGCACATCCACAGTACCAGCTGAAGTACAATAATGAGTATATCCCCTGCTCTATTTTAGACTCCCGAGTTTCATTTGCAATAATTGCTTCAAATGATGCACTATGGACACAATTGAGCACTGTCCTTAATGAAGTCATAAAAATCTCCTAGTCAGCAGTACAAGATGTTCTGCATTCTTCAAACCTTAAGAGATTAGTTTTTTAAGCAGGATACAGATAAACCCACAGCACTGCAGAAAATTATTTCTTACATATACAATGTACAGTTAAATTTATTTTAACCTTTACTCCTGACCAAGCTTATTTTTAGCTGCCCTCTTTTTGCAGTATTACATTATACATATTCATGAAATTCGAGTACCCATGGGATGAAAAGTACATTCGAAGAAATCACTGGTTCTCTGTTTCTTAATCTAATTTTACTTGCCATCAAGGCAACTTTAAGAAGTTACTGTGCCATCCCCCTTTGTGCACCACAAGCAAAGCATCACTATCAGTGCCTTTCTAGGCTTATTCTCTCATAAGAAAACTGAACAGAGATGCACAAAGCCCTAAGAAACTACTGCTGTAGCAGTGTGGGTAAAAATTGCATGGGGAAGAATGAGAGAAAGGCAGATACTTCATATTCCATCATTTTTCATATTTTTCAGTGCCAAAGACAATCTCTTTTTCCTGTTTCAATGACCTTGAGAACATGTCATCTAAGGTTTCTGAAAGCACACACAGCACAGGGAGTTGTGCTTTCTCAAATCAGTGCCTAGGAGAGAGCTGGGGAGAGCTGACATTTGCAGCAGACAGGACCATCTGTAGGTCAAACGTGGTGTGTCAGCTGGGGAACAGAACTGTTGGAAAAGGAGCAGGGGCTGGATTTGTAAATTAAAGTTGAGAGCACAAGCTGGTCAATGAAAGGGCATACTCATAGACTACAAGTCAGAAGTCAACACTAGGAGGATCTAAAAAAACATATAATCTGAAATTTAAGAATCATTCATTCAATTTGATTCTGCAGTAACAGAGGGTGATTTAAACAGGCTCAAAACACATGCACTAAAAATGATGGGTTTTGACCTGAGTGCTCAGACAAAGGATAGAAGGTACTGATACCTCCCCTATTCCCTCTCACCCCCAAGCCTCCCTGCACCAAACTCTGCAGTTTCTGAAAACTGATTTCCAGGTTTCCAGATTTCAAGGATTCCTCTAGAAGTACAGCCTGAATGAAAAACAATATTTCTAAAATCTACGAAAGTCACCTGCAATGGCTACAGAAGAGCAACTGATAAATGCAACAAAGCTGTAACATCATCCCTTCCAAAAGAAATTAAAAAAAGGTTTAAGTCTAGTGCATAGAAAGCCCTACCACCAAAAATACAATGTAAGTTCTGAACTAATTGTTTTAAATAATTACAAGAGTAATTTGTAAAAAAACTCTTAGAAGGAGGAGTCCCTACCCTACAGCTGCACATTGATTTGTGTACTGGTGAAATTAAACCACTCCAAGAGCCAGCCTTACAAAGCACCATGCCAGGACCTGCACCCAGACCCTCTGCAGCTCAGATGGTTGCTCTTAAACATCAGCACTGTAGGGATATTGAAAATATAATCCTAATTGTAGTTTAATTATTTCATGCAATGCTGAAGCTGAGAAACATTCTCTCTGCATCTTTAAACCAAAAAGAGAACTTGACCAACTCCAGAAGTTTTGGGTTTGTTTTTTTTTTGTTTTTTTTTTTTAAGGCTATTGTGGATTAACATGTACATTTCCAGTTTGCCAACAAGAAATTAATAATTCAGTCTTCAGTTGCTCAAAGCTTATATGAACAGTACTCCAAAACAGAACAAGATATCTACCCTTCCCAAAGCTCAGGCACCCCAGTAAATCAAAGCCTCAATCCACTTCAGTCAGCTTGAGAAGAAGGACTGAAAAGAGATTTTTAACTTTTTGTAAACGTATACAGCATTTAACAGATCAGGAAGTAAGATTTCACTCAGTAGATAAAGTTAAATGGAAACAATAAAGTGCTTCTGGCACAGATGAGGCTGTTCCATATAACACATAATTTTATAAAAAATCCTTTCCTGAGTGAATTAATTTTCAACGCAAGTCTGAGTGTGATTCTATCAGTAAAAATGACTGAGAAATTACTACTAGCTAAAATACTGAGTTCCAAAAAAAAAAAAATAGCAGAGACCAATAAAGGTTGGTTTCAAAGGTTTCAGGTTTCGAAATAATTTAAAAAATCATCTCCAGTTAAACCCAATAGGGATTTGGACAACAAATGATGAAATAAGAGTTAAAAACTCACATTCAAAGGCTCTGCAAACTAGTTCAAGTTTCAATATCCTGAGAAACCCAATTACTTAAACTTTCTTCAGGGCTCCTAAAACTTTCTTCTCTGATATCTTCAGACCATAATCTACTTGAACACATTCAATTGATCCTACCAATCTATGCTCCACTTATCAATGATAATTCCAAGTGTGACAGATTTAAGACACATTTAATATTCTGATTATTCCTGTATTTTTCCAGCAGACTCTCTGAACTTCCCTCTCTGGGTACACAACCTGTAACATCTATGGAGTCCTGTGTGTCTGTAGAATCACTGAATAACCACCTGTCCCTTACTCTGCAAAGTTAATTTGTACTACTACAACATCCATCATTGTCATCCCAAATCCCCCAAGGGAAATCAGTGTTGGATTCAGGCAGAGGCAGATTTATGAATCTCTTTCTACTACTTTCACCTCCCTCTCAGCAGAAATTATCTCCATTTTCTGGCCTGCATCCACCTACCAGAGCAGGAGTCTCAAGTATCAGCCCTGAAGTCTCCTCCAAACAGGCACACAAATACTGTCCCTTGGGAAAGCTGTGGCTACCTAGGGAGTTCACAGTGAAGTGGGAGGGGGTGTTAATTTTATATTTTTTGCCCCCATTAAACTTATTTCCAGCAGCCAGCACTAAACTACAGCTGGACACTGCTCATTCCATGCCTCTCCTATCAGAATTTTATAACATTAATGCAGTAGTTTTTATTTACTGTATGTAAAGCAATTTCTTTGTAGGCTTCTCTCAGGGACACAGCAGCATGAGTCATTAGTATTTGGAACAAGAGCAAAGATATGATGTAAACTGGTATTTCACATCTGCCATAAAAGGTTCCTGCTGAAAAGAAAACTTTCAGTACCTTATGCAGATTTAGAGACCCAAAAGCCCGCTAGTATTTCAGGGTTATGAATAAATAGGACTCATTTTGCACAACTGATGGCACTCATTAGAAATAAATAATTTTGATTTTTAATATGGTATTGATCAAAGCATAACTGTTTAATACCTAATCTGTTTAGGAAGCAGACTAATGTGCTCTTTCAAATAAGTGTAGATTTCTTTCCTTTAGTCCTTCTCAGAGATGTTCAGCTCTGTTTCCAAGGCTCTATTGTTTCTGTGTAACATCAGCCAAGATACTGTGCATGTTTGCTAAACAGGTTCAACAGTAGGAACTGGCATTAAACATGGAAATATGGAAATGAGGGTAGGCACAGTCACACTCCTGAGTCAATGTCACGTGCCACTGGCACTACAACCTGCTCTGAAACACTCCCAGTGGCCTTTCAGAGGCACCACTGCCCCTTGCACACCCAGGAACTGTTAAAGAAGAAGCATTTTTCCATGAGCCTTTCTTGTCACTCTCAAGAAGAAAGTGCCCTGCTCCCCAGAGGAAACTGTCTTGGGTTGCAATGCAAGATGTAACCAAAAGTATGTGTTTTATTGCCATCTGTTGGGACCAGTTGGGGAGGTGTTGCCTTTCTCTCCTCCAGGACCCATCCTTCCTCCAGGGGATATCTGCTGTTAATGGCCCACTGAGTTTTACTGCAAGATGATAAAATTCCATCATCCCATTGGGAGATGCTCCACCCAGGGGAGGAGCCCAGCATTCCTGCCTGGATAAAACCTGAGAGTCAGAACAGCAGCACAGCCTGTGTGCACTGGATTCCCAGAGGAAGACTGGACCCATCTCACCACCACTGAACCTTCAGAAGGAAACTATACCCTTCTACAGGATCATCTCTGCTCCAACAGAACCACACCTGTCACTGCAGGAGGACTTAACTGGACTGCTACTAACACCCTGACCAGTAGTGTGTCAGGTTGTTCTGACTCTGTCAGTGTTTTCTTTTTATTTGTTTGTTTGCTTTTGTTTTTTTACAGTTTTATTTTTAATATTCCTAGTAAAGAACTGTTATTCCTATTCCCATATCTTTCCATGAAAGCCCATTAATTTCAAAATCATAATAATTCAGAGGGAGAGGGTTTACATTCTCTTTTCCATAGGAGGCTCCAACTTTCCCTGGCAGACACCTGTCTTTCCAAACCAAGACAAACCCACACAGCCCCTTTGAGTCAGGCAGGGCAGAATGCAGCAATGTGACATGCTCTCCCCAAGGAGCATCAAACCCTCTAAGATCTCTTCCTTAATTAGTACAAGTACTATAAGAGCAAACATTATTATAGAAACTCTTTCAGTATTACTTTAAAGATGCTTTTTTTTCTTCAGAAGTTTCTCCTGCTTCTGATGCAGTATTCAAATGTATAAACTATTCCCAGGAAGGCCTCTACAGAATTATCATGTAACAGAGTATCTGACTAATTTTTAAATGCATTTATAATGTTACTGTAACCATGGTATTATACAATTAACTTGGTATTTACTTTCTCAGCTCTTTTGCAGTTGCACATTAAACACTCCATGCAAAGTGTCAGCTGATACAAATCTCAAGATCAGCCACCTGAGGTCTTATTCAATACAGGCTTTTTCATGGGCTTCCACTTCTAATCTAAGTCATATCAAAAGGACCCAAAACACAAAACCAGAGGAAAATTCTAAGCAAATGCATACAATGTGCATTAAGGCATCAGTATTGTAGCTGTCTAATAAATCTTCTACATTTTACAGGAAATCTTGATATTTTTCCATCCTAATACAGACCTGCAAATTATTTTATATTGATGATGTTAATAGCTCCTTGTTTTCTAGTTTTCTTTGAAACATTAGATTCTGAAGTGTCAGAATAACTGAGAATGACATGAATGGCAAACCCTGATCCTATTTTCAGTTTAAACAATGTAACTCCCAAAGACTGAGACACTAAAATTTATTTTCCCAACTAAGATGGTGGAATCCCTGCTTAGCATTATCTAGAGACACTCAAGAATTAAATATTCAGGACCCACTGGAGGCTTCATGTAATGAGATTGCTTTAAATATTCCAACATCTGTGTCTTGGTTCTTTCCTTGACTACATTCACAGAATTTCTGTCAGTGTATCTTGTCCTGACCTTTTCAAACTAGGCTCCAAATTTATCAGACAACCTTCCAAATAGCGGGGAATTACAAAAGAGATGTATTTGATGAATTTTCTGAGTGTCTTTTCCTCAATTTATAAAGAACAAAAATAAAAAGCCCATGTATAAAAACCATATAGAAAACCAAATCCAACTGATTTCCAAGCACACACCAACCTGCAACAAAATGGCAGTTTTATGCTGGCTTTTCATCAGGTTGTTGATGGATTCAAAGAGTCTCCTCATTGATTCTTCAAATTCTGTTTGTTCTTTGCCTTCATATAATCTGTTGAGAGATGCATTAGGTTTCCTTTCAGAATCAGAAAGTTTCACTCTCCCAAATGCAACAGATTTAACATTAAATATATGTTTCAGAAGTTGATCCAATATTATGTACATAGATATTTCCCCAATGGGTTATAACTGCTATTCACTGTATCATGTGGGAATTCTTCAGTTTGAAGACTACAGTAACAACCTTCAATTGTTTTAAAAGCCTCTAAAGCATGACACTTCCCAGACTGGAGCTTGTAGAAATCATTTTGCTTTCAAAGTAACTTATATTAAAAAAAAAAAAAAGTTGTTTTTTTCCCCCCACTACAAGTGATCTACTCTATTTTTCACAAATTATGACAATTTCTGTCTTCTGCTGTTACTGCCACTTTTTCCAAGAGCTATTTTTACTGGCCCCATTAACCAGTCTGCTTTTTGAAAAAAGTCTCTAGTTGACACTTAAAAGTTTAAAAGTGCATTTAAATTGAGCTCACTCCATTATTTCTCCATTCCCTGTCCTAAAGTTTGAATCCCTCAGATAATCTCTCCTGTATTGTTCATACTGGCTCTTAGTACTAAACACTGCCTACATAAACAGTAAATACACTGGTGACATGTGAAATTAGTTCTCTGAAACAGCTGTCAAGAGTTAAAGAAAAACAGGCTAAGAAGAAAGCCAAGATGACAAGAGAATCCTGAAATGTGAGTAGAGTCCTGTGAGCTAAGTGCTGCCTCTTCTGCTCCATCAGAAGAGAAAAATCTCTTTTTACAGTTACGTATTGCAGTGTCATTTGCTTTTCTTTTCAATTTGAAATGTAAGACTGCCTACAATAATAATAATTGTCCAATGAATTTAGAGTTTCAGACCTTTAGTTAAGTTGAAGTGGATACATGTAGGTAATCACCTGAATATGCAACACATTGCAATAACCTACTTTATGACAGATTGTCCAATTTTAGCTGCAAGATAACAGGAAGGATTAAAATAAGGACCAAAGAAACAACCCCCTTCTGCTTTCTGACCTTCATCCAGACAACAAATTTTCCATAATCCTCTACACAATGCTTCCTTTCCCAAAATTCTAATATACCCTTCTGCCGTGACATCTATGATAAAAATGTAAGATAAAGTCGTATTCTGTTCTCCTGAGCACCATCTCCTTTCTTATACAGCTTTGCACTGTCCATCTAAAAATAGTAAGTTCCTAGAGTTAATAATATTTCCAAGGTACTTATCCACAGCAGCAAATTCCTTCTGAATGTACAGCTTCAACCAAAACAACATAACCCATCAAGTAAACCTAATTTTAAAAAACTATAAATCTACATGGCTTTTTTTTAATGGACAGTGGAATATCAGAGAAAAATTGTATTAGAGCTCCCACTGAGCATAAGACAGCTAGAACAGAACACCTTCTGTTCTGGTGAATGTCAGCCACAAACACAACACCCAACAGTTCACTCTCCTTACAGGTCTGACCTCTGCCCCTGCCATCCTTCAGCCACAGAGAAAAGGGAAATCAGAACAAGCTGTAGGTGGAAACCAGCTCAGGATAAATGGAGAAAGATGAAGCAGAAAAGTATTGAGGGAATGGGTCTCTAGTATATGAGGAGAGCACAGTTACCAGTGTGTAATTTTTCTTCTTCTTCTTTTCATTTCCTTCATTCTCCCCTCCTCTTCCCCTAAACCTGAATACCACTTGTAAATACTACACCTCTGTTTGCCTGAGCTACACACATCCAGCCCATGGAGTCTTCCCTGTAAATTCCTTAAGAGGAGGTCCAAACCCCTAAATTCAGAGGGACCATGGTGACTGCAATGACACTGCTGTGTGCACAGTCTGAGGGGCTGGACACGGTGTTCTCAAGGACAAGGCTCCAGCCTCCAGCCATCTGTTGAGACGTTTGCCCATGCACTGGTCTTAGGCCAAGCCAGCTGACACAAAGAATAATCACCCTTTGAAACCTGCTGCTATTAGCAAATCCATCTCTGGAACTTACACTGACATTCAGAAAGCAGTATTTTTGGATCTGCAAAAATACAAAACATATCTCAGCAATATCTGTATTTTAGAGCAGTTGTCAGCTTCTATGTTTTATTTGTAGAAATGTAAAAAACAGCTCTGTTCTAGAACCAACTTTTTCTACTTCTCAGGTCCCCTTCTAAATCCAATATTAGACAGCTAATTAAATTGTGATATCTTATACTTACTGGGAAAATAATGTCCTTGATCTAACAATGAACTTGAAAACATATTCCAGTGCTTTCAGAGTTCTGAGGATAGGTTCACATTGCTCCCCTCGGCTGGAAGTATCTAAGTATGTCTTCAGAACACTCATTAATTTCCTGAAGTTTAAAAACATTTAAAAAAAAATTTTTCAGTATTATTTTTTAATTAGCTTCTTTGGCAACTCTAAATATATGTTCATGCTTAGTCAAGCACATACAAGCAAACAGACTGTGTGTATTTCTGGATTTATGTTGCATAAATTCTGTTAGTATAAACAAATGAGGAACAAATTCTTAGCTGCACAAGCAAGAGAGAAATCTGAAATCCCAAAAGAGCAGCAACTTCATACAATCCTGGAAGCACCTTCAGAGAAGTTTGCAATACACATGCACAAAGTAACACAAAACATTCCTTCTTCCTACCTCCACTGAGAAGTGATTAAACACCACTGCATGCTCTAATTAAGAGCATGTAAATATTACAATATTTCAGTACACAACAAATTCTGATTAAATTATTTATTTTATTTAAACACCTCTTTACTCTGTATCTAAAAGCAAGTTTTTGCTGAAGATACACCCAGTTACAAAAGAGCAGAAGTTCATCTAAAATGAAGTCCCTTAATTTTTAGTTATAGAATCATCTGAAGTGATTAAAGCAATACTAATGATGCAATATGATCTTAATAAGTCATAAGAACAAGGTAAGAGTGGTTGGGGTTTTTTCCTGCATCTCTACAAAAATGGAGACCTACTGTCCCTTGCCCTAAACAAACAAGTCCAACAACCAACTTTCTGTGTAACTAATGCACATCCCCAGCCTAACTCACATTTCTGCCTGTTCTTTCAGCCTCTCAGCCTCCTGGACATTACATCCATTGTGTGTTTCCACTTCCTCCTTTTTACAGCTTCTCTGAGTTGGAACAATATTTATCCAACTTGTATCTAGGGGTAGTGCAGGTTAAGCCCTCTCAGAGCTCTCTAAAAGCCAGGAGAAAGGATGACTCAACAGGAACTGAATAAATAGGTGACAGTTTAGCCAACCAACCATATCATAACATGGTTATAATATATCTGGGACACAGTTTTCTTCCTGGTCAGGAGTTAGGCCACACACACTTATTTCATAAATTATTCTGGAACCAGAGTAAATCTTCCATGATGTACATTGCAAGAACATTTTCATCATACAAGAAAACACATGATTTGGGAAACAATCATAAACATTATTATTTTGCCTCTACCACATTGATTGAGTCACCAGAAACTTCCAGCCAGGTAAGTCTTTGAAATATTTTATACAAATGAGGCTGTCCTGAGAGTTTTGATACCCATCCTTTTCTTCTTTCACAGTACTATAAAGCATTAAATTACACATGCTTATTACTTATGGAGTGAGAGAGGATTGGAGGAGAGCTCATAGTTTGTGCTTGAGCTTTCTGAGCCCACTAATGTTCACTTCAACTTTACTGAGGTGTGAGAAAGGGCTGATTTTGCACTGCTGCCTTTCAACTCTAGGAAACTCATGGTCTAGTGCCTGATTTTTGTGACATTTTGTGTTAAGTTAGAGCTAATGCAAATTCAGCACAGACACTAGAAGATTCCCAACTATTCCAAACCTTCAGCTCAGGTCTTCCATGTACTATTCATATTCCAAACTAGAGTTCTGCTTCAATCTGCCACTGCATTAAGCTGCCAGAATGAGACATCAGGTAGATTAAAAACTCACATCTATCCTCTTAGAGCAAATCTCAGAGATCAGCACCAGCTGAAGATGTTACCTTCCTTTATAATTCAGTCATTTTATCTTACCATCATCTGCAAAAGCCTATTCTAAATAAAGTAGGGATCCAGGATTAAATTTGGTGTGTAACATGTCTGCACAGTTTTTACTCGCTTCTTTGAGCCCATGTTTTCCCATCTGGGTGTTAAGTGGAAGCTCCAAAAGTTGAAAACAAACAAATAAATAAAAAATCCACTGCAAGTCCACCACAGTCCATTGGTGTGACCATGTAACAAATACAACTCCATTTCACAGTAGGACATGGAACAAATACCAAAATTCCAGCTCACTGCACTGAACTCTTCCTGACACAGCATCAGACTAAAATGCATAGGAAGATGTGACAGTTCCCAAACAATTCTTTTCCCTTCGATTTTGCTTGATATGAAAAAAAAATGTAGAAACCTATGTAAATGGGTTAAGGGGGGCCTCAAGTCATCACTTGAGGCATTTCAGCTTAAGGCCAGGGATACAAATGGAGAGGTTTTACAGCAAAGCATTTGTGATAAATTTGACAGGATACAGGTGAAGTGCTCAGACACAGCAAAATCCAGGTAACAGAAAACAAATGCCAAAGCATCGTTTAACCCCAAATCATTTGCTATGGATTCATTAATTCCACTTATAATCAAATGTGTCTCAGAGGCAGATAAGCAGAAAAGCATCATCAAAACAACAGTCACCATAAATTACATCAGAAAAGTCACAAGCAGGATTTATTTCTTTTACATGATGGTGAAGGTATAGGAAAAAAGAGAAAGAGGAGAAAACAAACTTACTTGTATGCCAAGGTTGCACTGAAATGCTGTTGGATATATGCTTCCAAAACAGTGTTAAAGTGCTGAAACTTACGGTCTGCAATGAGCCCTATGATATAAATCTAAACAGACATGGACACAATTAGCCAGAGTCACATTGCAAACTTAAATATGAATTTTCTAAAAATATTTCTGGTAATTTACTATATAAATTTTAAAAGAAATTTGACTTTCAGTCAATGACTAATATTCCTTTGTTCTATAGAGACTTTAAGACTAATTCTCTGAACTGAAAAACTTGAAGTTTGTTCAAAATTCTAAGGTTTTTTACTTTGACAAATAAGTTCATTTGTTCTGATTCTTACCAGTGCATCAAAGACAAGGATGTCATACTCATTGCTGTGGGAATGTTCCATCATGATGTTAAACAGGGCATCCAGTGTATCCTGGAGAAACTACAGAACATGAAAAGACAAACTGATAACCAATTCAGCTTGAAAACCTCACAAGAAAATTTTCTGATAGTAAAATTGGTTTCCCTCAAGTTAGAATTGTACTACCTTTACTGAAGCATCACTTAAATTGAAAAAACATTTCCAAGTGTTTAGGCTCTAGTTGCTTTAACTTTAAGAACCTACATCCTCAGACACATAAGCAATCAATAATACATGCTTAACTCAAAGCTTATGGAAAAGATAAAAATATTATAGAAATGACAAAACTTGTTAAAACCACGTTCCTTAGTGACACAGATTAGTGGTTGCTATTTTCACATACACGTTGATTTAAAAGATGTTTCCTGCTTCTGTAGTCTGATTCAAATTATTGCTCTTAATCAAAGAAAAGTGCCTCAGTGACACAAATCTTTGGTTAAAAAAATCCACTCCTCCTTCTTCTTTTTTTTTTTTTTTTTTTTTAATTCTCATTCCTTCTCTCCAGAGATATCTAATATTTATGTTTAAAGAACCAAAGGTGATAGTATCTGCCATTTTCCAAAATACTACTAATAATTTTTATTCATATACTCAGTAAGTTAAGAATTGTTTTGTTAGGTACATAACTTTTTTGGATACATAACTCTTGGATTGAGTATCAACATGTAAATTAATATTAAGAACTGCAAAGAAAACAGTAGGAATTGTTTGTGATACTTCAGATAGACAAAGGGAAATAGATGAATAGAGATTGTGGAAAATATTTTATCATTACTATCTTCATCTCCTAGTAATAATCTTGGAAATCCTCCAGCCCAACAACAGTCAATACCAGAGATATCTGAAATTAAAAAGTAGAAGGAAAGCTGGCCAGCAGTGTGAAGGATTCTGTCCAGGTGTTGGCTTTCTTGCTCCCTCTAATGAAGAGCTTTGCTTATGTCCTTAGCAAACTAACATGAATGAGGCCTGAAGAATAACTACTATTAGAATAATGATTTAAGATTTACCTTCACTACTTCCTCTCCATCCACAATCTTCAGCTTTTCCAGGTTCTCCTGAAGCAGCTCTGGCTTCATGCGCCACTTCAAGAGACCCAGCAAGCCCACTAACAGAAAACAAATGGACAGACATTAAAAATCTACAATCTGATTTATCAATTTGTGCAAGTGTTTTCTTTCTACAACTCCCACCTGTTCAGGAGGTACATACCATTCTGAGTTAACTTTGTAGAACAAACGAGAGTTGAGATGTAAAATGCATCTCTTGAGCTGACTGAAAGCCCCCCAGCCATGCTTGAGCTCCTGGCTAAGGTTGCTCCTTTGTTTTCTGTGTGCAGACGTGTAGAAGGCAGCGTCAAATAAGCACCAGCATCCTCCATTTTTTTACTGTCCCCCTGAAAATCAACACACCATTCATTATGTATTTCACACCACAGGATTGAAAATTAGACTTATTTTGTACCTTCTAGAGAAGTAAACAAAACCGAGGTGCAGGAAGGGGCTTTGAGAGGTGACACCCCTGTCAGAGTAAAAACAAGAGGCAATTTCTCATTAAAATGTCAGTGGGTGTGGAACACTGCAGAATATTGAGCGTCACACACAGAATATAGACAACATGATTAGAATGTCTGCACACAATTTCAAAGCAGAAAACAGGACTGAGTGAGGAAAGAATAACAGCACTGTTTCGGTATCTAACTTCATACCTGGACCTTGAACATAAAAGATCAGGGCATGGTAAGATTATATTTTGAATCACACAGTAGGCTGCAGCAACTAAATGACATAGAATGCTTTTCAGTAGGGTGAACTGTGCAAAACCAGAGAGCCAACTGAGATTTTCCCTCCTCTCTTTCATCAACCTCTGTGCCACAATCTCACAGATTTTCTGGGTCTTATCTTAGGATTTTCCCAGACAGGAAATGAGTTTTAAACAAAGACAATAAAAATCATGCTCCTCACTGTTTATAGAATGAATTTGAGATGCCACTTAAAGCTACAACACTGTGACAAGATATGACTCAGTTGCAGACCTTTAGTCTGCAAATGTGCATGAACAAGGAGCTGCAAAAACCATGATCTAGAAAGACACTTGAAAGTTTTGCAGTTTTATCTGGTTCAGTGATTGCAGACATGCAGTTTCTACTGTGTGTCAAAGAAGCAAGGTTAAAAATTGACTATAAGAGACCTAGACAGACAAGAAGCAAAACCTTCATGGAGCAAAACACACAGCAGTACCAACATCTGTGATTGTATCAGGCTTGCCAGATAATTACTTCCCAAATTTCTGGAAGCAAATTTCTGAAATTTGTTTCAGAAACTTTCCCAAATTTCTGAAAGTCTTGACTTCCACTTTTTGGGACAAGTCATACAGACAATGGGAAAAAGATGAAGTTTTGATCCAAAAATTTCCTCAAAAAGATCAATTGCCTAAAGACAGTTTAAACTTAGTAGTTTTTAAATTAATGATTTTGAGAGGCCAGGTGTATGACTGCTTTAAACACAGCTTACAATTACTGTTTTTAATACAAGAATAGGCAAGCATATGTCAGAAAATCTGTCTGTTTCTCACAACCATAAACTAGGTCAACTCCATTTAGCATTTCTCATCCATGCTATAACTTAAAAAAAAATTACTGAGCTGATGCAGAAATGAATTAGGTGGAATTTTATAACCAACATTAACCACACAGTCCACATAATTTTCCTTCTAGTCTCAATATTTTAAATGATAGTTTCAATGAAGAGAGGATAAATAACTATACACTGTCATTAATTTCTTTTGGCTTGCCTAAGCAACTTGATTTAGTTGCATGCATCTCATTTGGTATTAATGATACAGCAAACTTGTTTACTGAGCGCTGAGAAATAACTTAAGTTTCCTTTGTACTGGAAGTGATTTCTGGTTCTTAGTTCCTGCTAGGCAACATTCTCCAAGAGGGCAAACAGCAGTCAAAACATCTGTTCCCTGTTTCCTACAAAGTCAAAGATGCTGTTTCCAGCCAGGGCTAACTAAAGCTACTCTTCACACACAAAACCAAATTGCTGAAACTTTCACTTTTGTACCTGAGGAACTCACAACAGTTTAAAACAAGCATTTTCCTAAGACTGCATTCCCAGCTTATTCATGAGATAAAGATTCCACGTGGATCACACACTTCCCATATCCAGCAAGAGGAATGGTACCCACCCAAGTATAGAGCTGCAGCACAATTTTCTCTATACTATAGGCCAAAAGCACAAATACCAGTGAAAAGAGAAATAGTCTCTCACTGTTCTTAGATAGTTACACCTTTTCATTTTATTCAGTTGAAAACCATGGTGTTTTCTTTGATAGAATAATAAAATATATCTAGCACTAAGTATTTACACAATGCAGTCAAAGGCAACAGCATGAGAAAAGATGTCTTGTGAGAGGAAGAGGAAGGGGAAGGGGAAGGAGAAAGGGAAGGAATGGGATCTGAGCCCCTACCTTTAGGACTAACAAATCATGGATGCCATCATGGAGAGTTGTTCCATCCTCTTTCATTAATCTTATGTAGGCCATTGCAAAATTCTTTTCTCCCTTATCTTTAGCTGCAAAGCAAAAGGTTTTGTGTTGACTACCCATCAATGAATTAAAATTCACTAAAGTAAAAATTGCCCACTTACACTCATGAGTTGACCTGTGCCTGAACATGAAGCGGAGATGAATCCTCTGCATGTCTTCAATGGGGACTGACACCTTTTGTAAAATCAAAAAATAATTAGGAGAGTTAGGGGGGATGGTTTCACATGTAATGAGTCTATATTTCAGAATAAATAAGCCCCATTTCTTCTGTTTCCACAGTGCCTTTCACAGGCCATTTCAAACTGTTGAGCCTGGTCACAGCAGCCAAGTGGTGGCTGATGAGCAGTGATTTGTTAGACTTTGCTCAAAGTCTGGCACCAGCAAAGAAATGAAGCACAGAACCCAGGGAGTTAATGCACACAGGTGCTAGGAAATAATCACACTGCAGTCCTACTGCTCACCTTTATAACCACAGAGAATTAAACACCTCTGCATTATAAAACTCCCACCTTTCAGATAGAGAAATTGGTAACCAATTTATTGGGCAGGTGAAAAGGGTATGAAAATTCCAGCAAAATAAATTGACAATATTTTAAATATAAATTTAGTGTAAAGCCTTGAGGAGAATCACAGGAACTTGCAAGTGTTTTATATCTTAAAGTATGCACTATTCATCATACTTTAGGTCAAACATGAACAAAAAGGGCCAACTGTGTAAGAGAAAGCACAATTTTTCATATTATCAAGTTTATAGTTCTAAAAATGTAAGGACTTGCACACCTTTGTATGCATTCACAACTTCCCTTCACAAATCTTACAGAACAATGCCTTAATATTAACTACGCTTTTCAACAGGATCTACTGTTAGTGATCCAGTACACAAGATTGAATTATGGAATAATTTAAAAAAGGAACTAGTATAATAAACAATAAACAGAACGGGTCAATGTTTTCAAAACAACAAAAAGCTTCTGTTTGAAATCACACTTCCAGTCCCTCCCTGTCCTTCACCATCACAGGTAACACACCCTAAGGCAATAATTGCAAACTTGTCACACATGGAAATTTTGTCTTAAAAAAACATGCAAGGCTATCACTGCTTTGTAAGAACTGTTTCTGGCAGCCTCTGGGCCTTTTCCAATCACAGGATTAAAGCTTGATTAGATAATTATTAGTGTGTCTCTAAAGAGAAGCAAGACAGTTTTTTCTTTTTGAAATCAAAAGAGGGGCTTGATGTTCTCATTTGGGTTTTGGTTTGGGCTTGTTTGTCTTTTACTTGAAGCTTCTCATCTCCATTGTTTCACCAAAATGGAAAAAAATGCAGTATTTCATTTTTGATGAGCCCTGATAGGACATAAGCTTATCTAAGATGATCTCATTTGTTTTGCTGAACAAAACCTACACATCATTTTCTAGGCCAAATTTCAAGCCTCAGTGATCGTGTATCTCTAATAACTGATGTATGACTAAGACTTCATGCTTCAGCTGTAGACAGGGACAAGATGTTTCTTGGAGGAAGCTGATGCTGTGCAACCTTCCCGTGTGAGGCACTGAGAAGTGCAGAAATGAAGTGGCCATTATCCACGCCATACCTTCAATGTCTCCATCCACCGTGGCTGCTTGACCTGATAGTAAACAACGGATCTGTACTCGCTCACGGGCTTGTCCCCCGCTCCCAGGCAGACAGCATTCTGACAAAGGGAGGGAAGAAACCGTGCTTAGGGCCTCGTTAATTTGGGTACATTTAGGAGCAATTTTGGGTAAATTAACCTGAGTCAAAGCAAAGAATCCCCAGAGAGCCCCTCCTCAGGGTTCTGGCCTGGCCCTGGGACACGGCCTCCCCTCACGGCTCCGCTTCCCGCCCTCACAGCGGGCCTGAATTTGGATATTCAAAATTAATCAAATATTCAATATTAGATCACTCAAAGTTAAATCACAATGACAGCACCGACAGAGGGGAAGCACTACTGTGAAGACATTGTATTTTCCAAGTCTCTGACCACGATGGAAATGAATATTTACAATAATCTATGGGTACAGGCAGTGTAATTGCATTTTACAGGGGTCACACACAGTGGGCTCTAAGAGATGTGTGAAGAACATATTGTGCTTTATTCTGTAAGGCAGAATAAAAGCTACTGCTGGGCAGGGAGGCACCAAGCTCCTGATACCTGCAGACATGAGACTGAAGTCCCTGAAGGAAGTAAATATTAAAATCTCTGCTGAAAGCACAGATTCAATCAATCCAATCCAGGCTATACTAACTGCTGCAAAGGTGCAATAATCCTGCTGAAAATCCAATGAATCTTAAAGGTCTGCTTCAAACATCAGAATGCCCTGTGACCAGAAGGGTGTGATGCTGATACCTGAAGATGATTTATATGGTCTGGTCAGAGGGATTTAACTGCAGAAAGCAATGTCTCATCTGCCTGAGCAGAGATTTTTCAAAGTTTATGCATCTGCTTGTTTTTCACCTCTGTGACATTCACTTAGAACAAAAGTCCTGTTCCTTGTAACAGTAAATCAAGGGCTGGTTCTGCAACTAGAACTAGTTTGATCCCTAAACAAAATCAACCAGGTTCCTGTGTAGTGAACACATGCCTGTTATGAGAAACACTAATATTAATTCATGGGTTTGAAAGTCTATTGGTTTGGGGTATCTTAATAGGCTAAAAGGAAAAACCACTCATTTTTGTTATTACTTGCATTCAATAGCATTTCAATTAACCCCTCAAAATTGTTGGTTAAATATATCTAAAGCATATTACCCACAGAAAACAGGTGTGACATTTCATCTCAGACAACAAGAAATATTCACTTTCTCCTAAGATTTGCAGGAATTATGTATCTGCAGAACTGAGCATGCATAATATTGGAATGCAGGATTTAATGCATGGTAATAGGTTTATTTCTCTAAGGAATGTTTTTGTTTATATGTGGTTAGACAGAATAGGAAATAGAGTTAACTTCTGTGCATGTGAGTCATGCTCAGGTGCTGTCACAGGTATAGGCAGTGTTTTGTAATCAGGGCTACAGTTTGTTGTGTGTTATATGGGATTAGAATTTTCTTTACTCAAGCTTTCAACTTGACATTTTAGGTCAAGCAGTAAGTTGCAGTTCATAAACAAGTCATGAACCACAGTGTTTTACTCCACCTTTATTTTATCTCAAGAATGTCTTTATGATTTCACCCTCACGATCCCAACACTATAAAGCTCAGAAAATGACAGGTCAAAAATGCCCCTGAATACCAAACTGGTGATAAACCCTAAGGAAAAGACAAAGGATCTTCAAAATGGGAATAGACAAGCAAAAAGATGCTGTAAATATTTATGTTGCATATGTAATTGTCAATAATTTCATTTTTTGCCATGTACTTAATTCAAGCGACAGCAGCACAGACTTCCTGGCACAAATCAAGCATTTTTTATGTAGCAGAAATGGTACTTCTAACATTTCAGTGTGCAAATTGCATTCCTATGGGAATTTCCTCAAGAAAAACCCTAGAGTAAGAATGCAGTAATTGTCAGAATCAGCATTTGTTCCTTGGCACAGCTAAAATAGGTCATTCAATGTTATTCCTTGTTACATTTTTATGCCAGACTTTTATAGGGCTTTAATAGACAGATCACTTTAAAAATCATAAAACTTATTTGTCACAAGATGTCACAGAATGACAAAAGTAAGGAAATCGAGTTTTTGAATAGGGTATTTTATTAAATGCATAGGTTAAGCCTTACATAAAAAATGCAGCTCATGTTTCTATGCCCCTAATGCAGAAAAAAACCAAAACTTACTGGCAACACTTTTCCTTCTTCATCACAGACACACATTATCACTTCCACATTTCTCTGAGTTGTTTTATTGTATTTATCAAAATCTCCATACAGCAATGTAATATATATGTCATTTCTTATATCTCCTAAAAGAGAAATTGAAAGGTTAAAAAGCAATTAAAATGCTCGGAGAGCATAGGATCAGCTGAACTTCACAGGAGTGCCTCACTGTTTGCTGTGAAACAGTTAAAAATTTATCATTTTCCATCTGAACTTTAAATTTTCAGTTCTTTATCTTTGCTAAGGCAAACCTACGATGTGAGAAGCAAATGGGAGCTCGGAGTGACTGGAAGCAATTCTCGTCCTGCCCCGACACCTGCTGGTGAGGTGGCGGATGATGCCTTTAGGAATTTTCCCCAAAGACTCAGCTCTCTGGAGGGAGGGAGCTTCACATGCTCTCCTCCTAACGAATTCATATGGCTTTTAAAAGGAGCGAGATTTTACTTGAGTTGGGGAGAGGGAGGTTTTTATTACTTGTTTTTTAAAAAGGAGACTGGTAGACAGTGAGTGATTTCGATTGGAAAATATCCTGTCATACATATAAATGAAATCAAGATATTTCATATTCATTACTTACAATAAAACTTACAATGAAAATAACTTACAATAAAAACAAGGTTAATTTAAAATTCAAGTGACATCCACCATAACCTACTTGCAGGATAACAAAGTTACGTACAAGGAGATAGGTTTATTCCTCACTGTCTGGATTTTATTTTTCCTGTTTAAGTATTAGAAACTACTTTGCAAGGATTTCACTATTTTATATAAGCCTCTAATATGGGAACAAAACTTACCATGAGTGAATTCTAAAGATCCCCTGAGCTGCCCATTACAGAAATAAGTAAGGCAGTAGCTGATGCTTATTAACACAGGGTATGAGAAGAAATCCCTTTGTATCACAGAGCAAAGTACCTCCTACCTGGCATGATTATTTCAGGGAATCCCAGCTTTCTAGCAACAACCGTGGTTCTGTCTACAAGGTGTGGGTAATCCTTTCTAGTCTGAATTATGTCTCCAACCAGCATTTTCACAGTTACCCACAGACCTATTAAATGCACAAGAAAAAAAAAAAAAAAAAAAAAAAAAAAAAAAAAAAAAAAAGTGAAACGCCCACAAAACCAAATAAATTGCTGAGCTTTACAGGCAAAGNATTGCCTCTTCTACCCACCAAAACAGGGATAAGAATTCTCTTTCCCCACTTCCTGTAGATGAAAGTAAAAGCTCTATAATGCAAAACTGCCACTACTAATTTAAATAACCCCTAAGATTCTGTAACAAACTCATAGTTCCTCAATTCCAGCTTCAAAGCTGACCCACCTCAATGGTGGTACTACAGCTCCAACATAAAATGAAGTTTTACAAAGTACCGTATTACTTTAAAGAAAATAATCAAAATGTACTTTACCTTGTCCACCACTGTCTCCTCTTGATGCAGTGATTTTGCTTAGGAGACTGTGTAAAAAGTCATTCTCTGCCACTACCCTGCAAGAGAAACAGCAATGTCTGCTCAGGAATTAAGTGCCAAGTATTGCAGACACCATTTAGAACACAAGTGACTAACGGCCTCAGTCTTTGCAGTATTGCCTGATTGTGATATATTTGGTATTTTTATTATCTCTCACTCAAGTTGCAGCCCACTCACATTCAGTTGTGTGTACACTGAAGTGAAAAATCAGTTAACCACCAAGAATGGTGTTTTGTGACAGTGCCAATGTGAATACACTCACCAATGTGCCACTCCAGCTCAGTACACTATCCCTGACAAAGAGCCAGATGAATGACCTTGGAGTTTTTATCAGCTACTTTTGAATTTACAAATAAATTCTCATGTAGCAAACATGTAGGTTCAAATTGGAAACAAGTGAAAAAATAAACCAGTGTGTCATACCTGGGTCTTTCAGAATTAAATTTACCCTCTATAGTACAAAGCAGCAGTGCTATGTAGGACGCACAGAGTTATTTCCAGTATTTCCACTGGTATCTCTGCATTTGATCTGGGAGCATCACATTTTTAGGCAGCTGCTCTGGCATTTCTTCTGAAGATAGTCTATGCTAAATTTATTACTTTTTAAAGGAAACACTGAATTTTAATTCAGATTTTTCTCAAATTCTAAACAGAACCACGCTCATAAAATAGTAGTTATCCTCACTTGTAAATCTCACTTGTAACTTTTTGACTTGTGTTTGAAATCAGACATGGTACCAGCTGTCTGAAGGAGCACATTCATGGATTTATTCATTAATTTAATGTGCTGTGGTAACTCTGCAAGTCTCTAATACCATTTAAAGTCATACCTAAATAATTAGTTATATATTACAACATAAAATTGCAAAAGGAAAACTTTCTTATTCTTTAATAATTTCAAAGATTGTTACAGCCACAGAAATAGTTAAATAAATATTTTCTTTGGCATATTAACAAAAAAGATATCTATGACACTTACGGGTGAAAGGGAATGAAATGCTGCTTTTCTTCATCACTTTCAGATTTGCCTTTTATGATATCTGTAATGTCCATGACTGGAAGAATAAAAGAAAAATAATCAGAATTTCAGAATAGCATTTCAGAGCATTTCAGAATGAGGCAACTTATCTATGAACATTCTTGTGCCTCAAGGTAAATGTGGATTTTTCACCAGCAGGGTGGGTTTGTGGGGCAGAGCATTTTGTGCAAAGTCCATACTACAACCATTGTGCTGTGGAGGGAGAGGGAGAATTCAGACCAGTTTTGGTAGAATCTTGTGAATACAGGTATCAGAGCTTTGGTGGTGCTTTTGGGCCATAATCACTGACTTTATTTCATCTGTAAGGGAATCTGTTATTAAATTGGTTCTGTGCTTTCACTCACACACTGCATGAATAATTAGGAAATGAAATTCAAAAGCACATTTCTGACTTGAACTAAAATGTCCATGCAGATGCAGTCTTTACATACTTCAAAAAGAACAGAAAACTATTGGTAGAGCTGATGGGTATTCTGACATGTTTTGGCAGAGATTTTAATATTCCAGGGCTGGCAAAAATCTCTGCCATCCTGACCCAGCCATAGCAGTGGAGACAGCAAGTACCTGCCACGCCAAAGGGCCTCCGTAGCCCTTGTGTGTATTTCTTGGAGTTACTGTCCCTCAGGTCCATCCTTCCCACTCGAACTATTTGGCAAACTAAATAAATTTTATCTCTGCTAAGGTCTTTATTTCCAAGATCCTATGATACAAACGAAAAAGAACCATAGTGTTACTTGGGGAAAAAAACAAGTTGTGAAATTGAAACAGGACCTCCAGTAAAAAAAAAAAAAAAAAAAAAA
>WEIU01012147.1:50526-91578 GCA_013389925.1 Aegithalos caudatus
AAACAAAGGACCCCCAAACAAAACAAACCCCCATAAACTCAACAAAAAAACCACAAACTGAGCACATCAAAAGGATGAAAAAACTGACTATTTAAAGTCTGAAAAAAAAATAAGGTAAGATAAACAGAGAAAATAATAACAATCAAGAGATACAAGAGATAAAGTCAAATAAATTGAGTCATCAAGAAATTCATGAGGTAGCAAAGTGATCTGAAGAAAGGCCACTGAAACATTGTCACTGCCTTATAGAACTTAGTGACTGGTCACCTTGCTCTGTTTCTAAGATTGCCTCTGCTCCCTTCTTCATCTAGATCACTCTTTATGAGATCTGACAGTGACCACAGAGAAGGGAATTTCATTTGCAAATACAAAGAGAAGTAAACTGGAAACCACTTACTGTGAACACCACTTTAAGATTGTTGAGCATATCAATTTCCTTTGGAAAGCCTCGGCTTCCCCATCTCACCAAGTAGTTCTCACTGTTTGGAAGATAAATATCTCACTGTCAAGTAATTGTAAATTCTCTCTTTACACAGTACAAAAGTTGCATAACAGACAGCCTGTGGTGATGATTCAAATCCAAGACCAGAATAAAAAGGAAAAACACTATACAAGTATCAACAGTAACTTTTAAAAGAGAATCTTGAGTATAATACAAGCAGGCACCTTTTTTTTTTTTGAGGCAACATTACCATTGTCATAGTTTCTTTAATGGGAATACTCAACAGAATCTTAATCTACCCAGAAATGTATAAATTTAATTCTTTTTCCACTCCTCCCCCTTCAGCACTTTACTCCAAACACCAAAATATTGCCTATCTAGAACAATCTCTGAAATTTGAAATGGGCTCAGGCTTTTCCAAACTTCTGAAAAGTTCAATCCAGGAATTACCTATGAAAATATTTGGAAACTTAGAATCCTTTAGTAGCAGACAGCAAACAAGATCTGTCTTGCTTTTAGCTCTGATTTTCACTTTGCTTTTGGTTTCATTCCTTTCATTTACACATTCTTTGCATTATTATATTATTACAGCACATTGGCAATTATTTTACTCCATTTTGGCTGGTTCCATTTGCTACTCTTCTACAGCCAGAGGAGGAAGCTTTACCTTATAATTGTTGACTTCTGAGGGTCATACAGGGACATAAAGAGCTCTGCATCCTCCCCAATTCGGCAAACAAAATTCCTCACAAAGACATACAGGCTGTGTGTGGGGGATGAAGACATCCGGCAGTAGGATGCATATTCTGGTTGGTCCTTTGACTACCCAGAGGAAGAAAATCAGTTAATAATCCATTATTTGAAATGGTGCTATACTACAAGCAGTTTTACTTTCTAGTATATGTAACAGTTAAAATTGAAGGAGAAGGAGAGCATGGACTCAGTAATTATCATAATTCTCTTCTACCTTGAGCTATTCTATGATTCCCATGTTTTAAGCCATTTCTTCAGCCAGTAGGCAATGGTGTAAAGGGGGAAATATTCTCCCCACTCTTAAAGAAAAGAGCAGGTATCAAAATGTCACCACAGAGACAAGCCTACAAGCCTGAAAGAATTTATTTTTGAACACATTATGCTGTAGCAGAAGGCCTATGATCCACATCACAGTGGGGTTGCAGTGTGCTAGAGCAATAGCAGAATGAAGTCAGTGTCTTTGAAGAGGAGACAAACAACATGCTGAGATCAGGACACAGCTGAGCAGGTTCATTGACTCAAAAATAGGCTCCTGAATTCTACCTACCTCTCATCTTAAGCACCAAGAAACAGCTTCTTAGCACTTCTAAACCCATTGTTTGTCCCTATTTTTAAAATAAGCCACCACAGTCTATTGCAGACCCCCAAGTTTCATTTTCCTTATATTGTCAGTTAATTACAAGGTGTTTTCCAGTGATTTGTCATGGGTGTCACTGAAGTGTCATGACAAACCAACTAATTTCTGTTTAGTGTTTTACTTGCTTTTTTACAGTTTACTTTCTCATAAATGGAGAAAAGAACCAATGAGTCTTACAAATGCTTGCAGAGGTTTAACATTGCAAAAGATCGAGGAAGTGTAGTCACCTGCTTTGCATTTAAAAAGATTTAATTTATGCACTTGTCAGCTTTGTTTTGGCACATGAACTTCTAGTGTTCAAAAGATTATGCTGAATTCACACTAGTTCCTCTTCAGTGAGCTTAAGTTCATTAACTCCATCAGACCAGCAGCAACATTTAGCAAACAACCAGTGCAGTCACAAGATCTTGTGAAAACAATTTGTGGTCAGTGCTGCTTTGCAGCCTGAACTCCAAGTGTGTAACTATTCCCTGTGCAATTCGGACTGTTGAGTAGTCTATGGGTGGAGTGGAGACATATTTCCATATAGGAGCTCAATAACAGATTGAGAACCAGCTTTAGACATGAACTTCCAGCCCACAGCCCAAATCCAGTACACAAATGCAACTCCATTTGAGGCTTAGCCATATTAATAACACAAGACTGTGGATCTACTCTTAAGTCAGAGGAAAATCTTTCCACCAAATTTTATGGTTCCATCCTTCAACACTTAGATTATTTTTTGTTGGAATTTCAGCAAAGGAAGCATCAAGTTCACCCAGTCATTCCTACCATTTCCTCCTTAATTCGCTCAGTGATTTTATTAGTTGCTTCTTCATGTGCATGAAAAAGGCTGATAACACTGGTTTTGTCTGGATCCAAGATATTTCCATCCTCATCTCTAACTATCAGGTCAAGCTCAAGTACTCTGTGAAAATACAAAAGGCATAATGGTAGGGTTATTTCCTTCTATATAGAGAAAGCTCAGAAATGTAACAAACAAGGAGGCACTTAAAGACTTAAAGTTATAAAATTTAAATACATGAAACAGTATTTCACTGAAGAAAAATATAACTATACCCCATGATTTTTTAAAAGCTGCTGTCTAATATTTAGGAAATTAAAGAAATATCACCAAAACATTGAAATGCATCTCACATAAAATAGATCCACCCTGTTCAATGACTTCTAGTAGTAATTTCTTTTAGCTTTTAACACTCAATGTTTGTAATCAGTATGTTTAGGGTCTTTCTATTACCTTCTGCTTTTATATTGCTCCCTCCCCCTTTCTGTCCCAATACTTTGTTCTCTTCTGCCCTGCTCTCGTACAAATCATGCTTTATTTCCTTCCACCCTTTTCCCCTATCCCATAATGACCCCGCAGCCTCCATTGTCATTCCCCTTTTATTCCTTTTCCATAGTTTGGCAAGTTTCCTTCACACCACACAACCCAACCCCACACCTTCAGGACCTTACAAACACTTTCCAGCTTGCAATCCAAATAATTTAAACATCCCCTTCACCACTACTCTTCCAAAGGAAGCACTTTACTGTCTCATAATACAGAAAGAATATGAGTGAAAAAACACAAGTCTGAAAGCAAATGAATTATAATATTGTCTTAATGACAGCTGGGCTTCTTTGATTGGAGGACTTCAAAGTAAATTCTGTTTTTGAGTGAGCATTCAGCTCTACACAGTGCAGTTTTGCTGAAAAATATGTGTTGTTGTTATGTGGCTTTTTATTAGCAAGGAGCAGACAAGACACTTAATCAAATAACTATTCTGTCCCTGGTAGTTTCACTTCTATAACCAGAACCTGGGAATTCCCTAGTGAATTGGGTGTGGATGTGTTTGCAGACTTAGTGCAGTTTGCCAGCACCACTTCTGAGGGTCACTTACAGGACACAGGCCATGTTTGTGACAGATGGACAAGTTTTGGGCCCCAAGTATGCTGGTGATACATGTACATAGAGGCTGGTTATCTGACCTCAAATCTTCCCAACTGACAAGCTCATGTATTTATAATTAAGAAAGAAATCAATATTTTGAAAAAGCATTTTGCTGTGAAAAGCCTCATCATTGTATCCACTATCAGCACAGCAGTTACAGGGAGAAGTCAGAAAATGAAGATTCCATATGAACCATGCTTTAAAATTCCATCCTGTAAAAATGAAAACTTGATCATCATCTCTTTGGTGCTGTGCTTTAAACTAAATCATGCTTTCCAAAACTGGTGTAGGCCACTTACTTGTTACCATAGTCAATTTTGGATGTGACTTTCTGTTTGAGTTCTTTGAGCTCATCTTTTGGCAGAGTCCCGGACAGAAGCTGTGACCGCCACTCCATCAAGTCACACATCATGGACTGCACCTGCTGGAACCTGGCTTTCTTATTTGTCTAAGAGATTAAAAAAACAACACAGTAAGTTTCAGGCTTTGAGTTGAAGTGAAACACTGACCTTGACAACTAAAGGCTACCTGTCATACTTAATGCTAAATGATAGCAGGAAAAAGAAGTAGGCAAAATGATGTCTCATCCCACAAATTTTTAAGGACAGAATATCCCATGTGATCATAATGAAATAACATGAAATTTTGTGTCAGGATAGGGAATCATGTTATTTTTGTTTTATTTAATGGTGTTGTTTTAAAATTCTGTAACAAATTCTCATCAAGAAAAAACATTACAAAAGCTATTAACTTCTGTATGAGATACTGATGGGAACAACAGCAGTTGATTGTGGTATTAATACATTCAAGAGAAAAATGAGAGAATATATGGAAGTGACTAAAGCAGTTGTAGTGTCATTCACTGAAAATAAAGAAGGGTTTTCATTGCTGGCTCAATCAAGAAGACTGAAAGTGAAATCTTTCAGAAAACTACAGCATATTCAAGATCCCTTTGCCCCAACAGAGACAAAGAAAAATCCAGTGTCTGGGATCCTGGAACAGTCAGCACAATTCTTGAAATTGCCAATTGTTAATAACTACTTGCTCCCAGTAAGCCCTGAACAACTTCTGTCCTAGCAATCCAAGAGCACCACAATTTTTTTTCAAATGCATCCCAGTTATCTTTTATACTCCTATCTGGAAACTTTCCAATGCTACAAATCAAAATTACAAAGAATTTATCATGCACAGGATACCCAAGGCATTGAAGAAATAGGCATGAAGTTACACCACTCCTCAGCAATGCCAGTTTTCCCTTTACAGAATCACAGAATCATCCAGGCTGGAAGAGACCTGCAAGATTATCCAGTCCAAGGCTGATGGCTGGACCAGATTTAATGTCACTAGGCATTTAAAGCCACTGAAGAAAATCTTAGTAGTGAGAAAGAAATTTCTTAAATCCATGTAGGAAGAGATACTCATTTGAACAAGGCTTCAGTGTGCATAAATAGGACTAAGAGTTAACAAACAGTATATAAAATATCTACCACATAGAGCTGCTTCCAGATGCTTCCCCATTCCCAGAGAGTTGTGGTAACTTCTTGGACTAAGGGAATCTCAGCAGGTATGACATTTTCTGTATGTCTAGGAAAGAGAAGGAAAGATCACCAAGTGTGTCTGCATTTCATGGCTGTATATTATATTTATTGTGGGTGAGGTACATAAAAGCCTTGAAACTCATTCTTTAGCAGACAAGCTCAATAATGTAATAAAACAGATAAATTCAATACCTTTTCTTTTCAGCAGCAGTTTCCTTGATGTGGATGAAGGATTTAGGAAATATTCCCTGATGAAGGAGAGAAAAATTATAAATGCACACTTATTTTCCAAAAACATTTAGGTGACAACCATGACCATGAACATAAACTGTAGTGACAAACTGTAATACCCAAACTAGCTCCTGGATATTTAGTTTTCTGTCCAGATGGATGCACTTCTATCTGACAGGCAAATAATAGAAGTTTGTCATATTTCTTCCAATGTAGAGTGAACAGGCATCTTTCTTCCTAAGAAACACCATTTTCCACCCCAGCAAACAGTTCAATTAAATACAACTTAATAAAATACAATTTAAATTCAAGAAAGAAACGTTGTGTCTGTACATCATCTCATATCTATTTTAACTGACCTCTGTAGAAAACAAATGGTCACCAGACCAAAAGTTCTAATGTGACTGTCCTTGCTTTACACAAGCTGAAATGTCTCAAGTCATTCTAAAGGAATGTTTGACAATCACTCTGTCCAGACAATCCTCCCCTGAACTGGCAAATCTCACCTTGGTAATTAAGTAGATCCCTCCTGGATTATTCTCTATTCAATAACTCAGATATGGTACTTCAAGTACCACAATAATTCAATAACAAATGTGCTACTTTACAAGGCCTCTCTCTGAATTTGAATGTGGCTTTTATAACCATTTTCTTTTAAGCACTGGGTCTTAATCAAAACACAATTGTGTCTTATCACTACCAGTTTTTTTTTTTTTTTCATTAAGATTAAAGTTCAAAAAAATCCATGAAAAAGCAAAGTAAAAGAAGAAGGTCCCAGTAATGATAAATTTAGTGATATCTTAGTACATGAAATTAATAATACTTCTTAAAGCATGTTATGCACGATGATCTTGAAGCCCTTTAGCAATATTAGGAATTAATTAAGAATTCGTTAAAAGGAAGTGGTTAGTTCTGGTAAATATTTTCCCTTTTTAGTTTTAGGCTAAATTTTAATTGATAAAAATAGAAATGTTATGTAGAATAAATGGTAGTAGCATTTCCAGTCAAAAGAAATGTCAAAGTAATTAAAACACATGTGAAGTGTTTTAATGTATTTGCACTGCTGCTCCCTAGAAAATCTTAAACCAAGAACAAGGTACAAACAAAAATGCTTTTCTTCTAAGAAGTGCTGTTGAAACTAAAAAGTATTTTTCTTGCTGCTTAACTCAGGATCATCATACCCAGGGTAAAAACTTTTCCTCTGTGGATTTCCATTTTCAGGTCTAAGAATACTGACTTTTAAAAAAATAATATTTTTTTTTTTTTTACATTAGAGATATTTAAGAACTTAAGCCTCATACAAGTTGTTTATATTGTTTGTAACCTAAAGAATCCTTGGAAGAAGTACAGAAACAAGCACATCTAGCAGCAAATTGAGCCCAAATTCAATTAAAATGATGGCTTTGACAATTGTTAACCTGAAGGCACAGTCATTCCTTCTTCATTGATCTGCTTTTCCCAGTCCTCACTTCTATTTACCAGCATTGTCCAGGATGAATGCTGATCATTTGATTCATCTTGAATGGAAGGAGTGGAAAGAGCTGACTTGAGAGATCAGAACAGAGAGCTCAGGAATATCTTGGCAGAGATACTCAGACACCCATGGGCTGCCCCCTTGAAACACTCTCATAGGAATGGACCATGAGATCTTACCTCTGCTCCTTTGTACCTCACCAGGTAACCCTTATACCAATCTAAAAGGAAGAAAGATCACTTGGTATGACAAAAACAACATGCATTACAAAGCACACAATAAAGTCATGGGGTTTGTTTCACATTAAAAATACCTAGCATAGTATTTGTAAAAATTAACAATTACTTCAGACATACATAGCTTAAAGAGAGTAGCAGGGATTATATTAAGCATGACTTGCATATTATCAAATATGATTGTATTGTCTGCTTGCACAGTTAGTACAGATAATTGCACACAGAATTTAACACCCCATGCTCACGTTAAAAAGGTAGAATAAGATACCTGTTCTGCAAAATAGTATGTGCACACCCTCAAATATCTATGTTAGCCATGATCCCTGATGGTCCTGGGTAGCCCATGAAGCTGTTACTGTGTTCTAGGCCCAGGGTTAATCCAGTACAGCACACATGGTTGTTACAGATCCAATTTCCTTCAATGTGGTAAGGTTAAGTCATTTTTGTGCCATGAGAAACTATGGCTTTTGGACCCAACCAGAATAAGCAGCTTCTTGGTGTAAATTCAAACTGGGATGTCAAGAAAACTCAGGGCTATTATTGGGCTACTGCTCCATTTGTAACTAGAAAGCTCTTCTGAAAGACAGGAGTGCAGAACTGCAGCAGTGGCAAATTAAAAATTAATTCAGGCTTTGTTCTGTCTATTCCATGGTTAAGTCTCAATAAACAACAACAACAAAAAACATAAAAAGCAGTGTTCAACCTTACTAAATAAGATCAGAGGCACACCCCCTGTGCATACACCCCATCACAAAAAAATCACCTGCAGAGCAGCAATGTTTAACTCAGTTGAATACTACAGTTTTCATCCCATAGAAAGAATTCATTACCAAAACCATATATTTTCTAATTGTAATTTCATGTGCAGATATAGTCCCCTTGCTATCATCCTTTCTCACAGGTATTGCAGCCATGCAAGCAAAGCATAAACTAATAAAAATAAATCCCAATGCCAAACAGCACAGAAAGGTGATGCTAAAAGTCACAGGATGATTGCTGACCTCAAGGAAAGACTCAGGACAAATTTGTTTTGTTTTTCTGCAGTGGGATTTTTTTCCCTTCATGTTTTCTCAACAATGAAATTCCATCTTATTGCTAAGACTGAATTATTTGCACATAGTCTCAATTTACAACTAAGTGTGTAAAATTTGCTTCATCCCATTTGCTATGACAGCACATATATGTTCTGTGCATACATTTTGTGCATGCAAAAGCAACTAAAACAGGATATAAAAGGAGCACAGGAAGAATCCTGTCACCATTGGTTACTCACCAGCTGCAGCTGGCAGCACATTTTGAAGATATATGATAAAAGATGAACCTCACACAGTGAGAAGGATTCCACTTCATTGTCAAACATATTTCATAAAGCAAGGCATGACAGAGCATATCAAGGGCAGGGTATTCAGAAAAGACTTTTAGATAAAAAATAACCCCATAAAATCAGCACTCCACTCACTTGGCTGGGCTGACAACAAATGGACCCCAGGAATCCAAAGCCTGAAATGCTATTTCTGCAACTAACAGACAATACAGGGATGGGGAGGTTCCTGGTGTGTGTGTGTGTTTTGTCCAAAATGTTTAGAATGGAGGCTTAAAGAATTACTTTTTTAGGAGATGACATGAATCATTGTGACTCTGTTGACTGCTGAGTGACATCAATGCTTTCACTGACGCTTAAAAATATTGAATTAATCTTACAAACAGAAGAGAAATAATTATGTTTTTGTGCTCCAGTACATTGTAAACATGTTTTTTCCATGGGTTCAAACTGCTTCCAAGACTTTGCAGCCTTGTGATCACAACACATGAGGTGTCTCAACACTGAGCTGGCTCTGCCACTGTGCAATGCAGCAATGGCCTCTCTAACATAACTGCAGTTAATAAAACACATGTTCTATCAACAGAAGTAGGTTGAAGAAGATAATTTCACAATATATTTTTTCAAAGCTTTAAGCAACTTGTAATTTTTTTAAAAACTCTTGACCTGGTCAAGAGCATCACAGCAAATTGAAAGTAAATCACTCTTACAGTGAAAATAAATCACTCTTACAGCAACATTTGCACATACCTAACTGCTGAGTTAATAATAACTCCACTCTCCTTGCTTTGTACCAATGGGAACCTCAGCAGCTCTGTCAGACTTGCAGAGAAGCAGTGGGATTGGGAAGGTGTTGACTGTCCATCATGCATGACTTGGCTTGGACTTTGGCTGCTTAACACACTCAATAAGTTGGATGGCTTTCAGAGCAGTTTCTATTATGCTGACAGTCAGATTTTTACCTGGGTTTCCTTATTAAACAACAGGATGATGAGGGTGCTCTAGATCTCCTAGCAACAAATATTTAGTTTAGAGGCTAAAAGTGTACTCCTTTAAATGTTAAATCAAATTTGATGTAACTTCCCTGAGGTCAATCACAAGCTGGCACAAACTTAATGAACTCTGCATTCACCTTGATGACTTCCTCATTTGGTAAAGGCATCCCAAAAAACCACATGTACTGTAACATGTCTAATTTTGGCTCTTCAGAAAAGATAGGGTTCTTCCTCAAAATACACCACCACAAAAATTAATGGTATTAGAAAGCTACTGATGTAACACAGGAACAGGTGTGAGGTAAAAGGATTATGTTATTCACAAAGAAATGGAAAATGTGACTTACCTTCACAGGACTCCAGGATATGGACCACATCACCAATCTGTAGAGATAGCTGGAGTGTCCCTGTGCCTTTGAAATTGTATATTGCTGGAAAATTAAAGGATGAAAACATTATTTTTCAATACAGCCCACACCACAGTGAAACTACAAATCACACTTGTGGTTAAAACCTTTTTTTTTATTAAGGTTTGAATACTGGGATCAATACACTAGGCTAGACAAAGAGAGCTCTAATTCTATCAAGGAGCTCCATTTGTCAGCATTAAATAATCTCTTTTCTCGTGAGAGTGGAAAGGTGGTGAAAAAGGCCAGTGCTGAAAGCAAAAACCAACCAAACCAACCCCACAGAAAACTCAGCAAGCACAGGGCCACCAGCTATTGATCAGCAAGGCTCTGCACAGGATTTAGGAGCCCTGTTTAGATGCAGGGCTTTGATTAATAAATACAGCTGGGGAACTGTTTGTCTACTGTCCTAAAGGATTTAAGCACACAGTTTACAGAAATTTATGGCTACACTGGTGTGAAAGGTCACAGAGATGCCTGTGAAAACTGAATTTACTGAATCCTTTCCTGGGTTTAGATGCTTTAATTTAACATGGAGCTGCATTTCATATGGAAACAGAAGTTTCATAATTTTTTGTATTTTCTGTATGACTGAAAAAAACACAGGAGCAGTGGATTTTCAAAGTGTTCTAATCAGAAACTTATCTGCATGTGGTTAAGAAAACCAGCATTTCAGAGAGAATTCAAGAAGCAGAGCTCTCCACCAGTTATGTTCCAGGGCTACAGGATGTGGGCTCCCATGGTAACCATGCCTCTCTACATTTTTTTTCTTCACAGGCTTGGTTACAAATTTCTACAACAGCAACACAGCAGAAGTGGTTACTGAAGCTGTAATCACACGGGGAAACACTGAAATACAAACAGCTGAAACTCCAGTTAAAGTGTGCAGGTGGGAACAGGCTGCTGAGGTGATCCTGGGTGTGCAGGTGTTGGTCAGCACAGCTCTGCCTTGGCTCCTGGCAATGTCCCCAGCCAGACATACACAGCAACCAAACCTGGAGGATTTTGGATGAGGGAAAGCTGATCTGCAAAGCAGAGTTCACCTCCAGAATCTTCCTGCATTCCTTTTGCTCCCCTCTCCAGGTTTCTGAAGCAGGATATTCATCTTTGCTAGTTCAACATGTATAATGATACATTTTATTTAAACATTTTACTTATTTTACTTAAAGTCTCAAAATAAATTGCCTTCCAGGAAAATGCCTGAAGTAGGAGTGTAGAGATAAATAGATTCATCCTCTTCACTTTACAAGTATTCCATAAATTATTTTTCCTGTTTCTTTTGCCATCATTTTATTTGTTATATTTCTGGAACAGAAATTAGAAGGTATTTCAGGCTGAAGAGGCTTACTGGACCAAGAATAAATTCTTGGTTCTGTTGCCATAAAGAGATTCCCATCAGCTCCTTCTCCTCAGTGGGGAGAACAAGTCTTGAATCTTTCAAAATATGGGGAGGAGTAAAAGAAGTATAACTTCGAAGTGAGGCTCTGCTGCTCAAATTCAGCCATTTATTCAAAAGAGTGCTGAAAACACTCCCTCAGAACTGCCTTGGCCCAACACAAAACTGAGTTTCTGTGGTGTAGTACATGTGTAATTCTATTCTGACTGGTCTCTCCTCCAGAAGTGGAGGATGGCAAACAACCCTGCAAAGTTGCCATGACATTTCAAGACACATTTCCCTGGAGTGTTTGGGAGGTGGGGGAATGTGGGTGCATTCCCATGCTCTCATACTATCTTCCTGAAAAGTCAGAGAGAAAAGTCAGGAGATCACGATTACTGTGGAACAGTAAATACTTTAGATCTCGAAATATGCACTGCTCTACTTAGTTGTAGCTGTCTCAAAATACAGATGCAAATTAATGAGTCATATATTTACGCTGCATTTCAGTTTTGCTCTCTTCATTGCCAACCCTGAACGTATTGAAAGGTGCAGTAACAAACTGGCAAAGGAAGTGGCTGCATCAGTTTAGATATTTCTAAATGAGTAAGTGGAAACTTAACGAAAGATATTTTACTGCAGAACTTGGATTGTTTGGTAGGATGAGTTAAAAAAATCCCTGTACAAAGTTTTGGGCTGTAGACCTATCTATGCATTTTATGATAAACCACATTCCAAACCACCTTGCAAAAATGTAATAAATAACCCAACACCAACTACATTCATAGGTCTTATCTACAGCATCAGACAGCTTGACCATCACATCTGCTTTTCTTTTCATTATTAAGTGTGAATAAAATTTGACTATTATATCCAGTTATGTTTTCTGTCAGCTGTGATGTCATTTCCCTTATAAAGTGGGACCTCCTGTATTTGGGAGTGTCACCTCAGAGTTCACCAACCAAAAGCAGGGTTCCCCTTCCTCCACCCTCTTTTGAGATCCTCAGGCTTGCTGTGTGCACAAATACGTTTAACTCATTATTCTCTTCAAAAATAGCATATGACAATCCCATGTGGAATTCAAGTGTTTTTGGTGGGATACTCACAACAGGTTGCTGGCTTTTCTAAAAATAAACTCTCCAGTCAGTAGAAATGAAAGCCCTTTCAAATCACTCTGAAGAACTTTCCTACTACTCCTCTCCATGGCATCCTGCATCCCAGCCATAAATACAAAATGAGTCAGTATCCTTCAGGCACAGAAGTGACCTGCTTGAAGGCCTCAGCACTGATTCTAAATCCTAATAGCAATTACTGACCTCAGGATCTGCTGAAGTCATGGCAATAAGATTAGAGGGAGAGATTTGGATGGCAGATGCCCTCCCCAGCCCCAGGCTGAGGTGTCCCAGCAGCAGTGGATCTGCACACGGATGCTGCAGGATTCTCCCAGGATGGCACAGAGAATGCCCAGAAACTCCACTTTTACAGAAGTGCTCCTAAATAGGAACTTTACAGTTCACTGACAACACAGTTGGAAGATTTTCCCCTGAATGAGCAAAGAAGAAAAACCATCTCTTTAGAGCTCACCATAACCTCTGTGGCATTTTTGGTAGCACACACATGACTCAGCAAACAAACAAACAGCCCAGTGCAAACCCCTGAGATTCTCAGCTCCCTCTGAAGTGGAGCTGAGGGCCGGCACACCACAACATCAATATTCCTCAGAGAGCAAGTGAAAACTACAACTTAGTGCCATATGACTGCAGATGTATTGCTTCCATGATTTTAACAGATTCACAGTATGTGAATATGAACATATTTAACAGATTCACAGTATATTCTCTGGGATGTGAAATGGTGAAGGCTTCTACACAGATTAGACAGTTCTGCTGGAGGCCCCAGTGCTGCTCCCACCATGGCCCACCTGGCAGGAGACCCACCTCACAACACACCCCAAGCCCAGTCAGTGGGCTTGCCTCAAGCAGTGCCTGCAGGCACCAAAGGTGCAGCTTGCAAACAATCCTGCAAATTCAAGCAGCAGCAAGCCCAGAGGCATTTTCACAGAAATTAGGCAAGGAGTATCAGAGCCATTTACCACATCCATGGACACCTCACACAAGCAATAGAAAGGCAGTGTGACAATGATGTTGCACGACCTCATGTGGAAAATGCCAGGTCAGAGTGCTGAGCTCTCCAAAGTCCAGCTCTCCAAACTGAACCCTGCTCAAAACCAGTGGACTTTGAATTGTACCTCAGGACATGGGAACAATTCCCATCATGTCCATGAGGAGAGCCCAAAGAATCCTTTCCTGCCCAGCCAAACAGAACCTCAAAGTCGTGACCCTCAGCAGCTTCACCCAGAGCTTGAGCAGACATTTACCAGTGTCCATCTGTGCAGGAAAAGTTGAGGCCTGAAGAAAACCTCTCTGTTTCCATTGAACTACACATCTACTGCAGCCAGAGCTGCTGGGTCTGACACACACATTCTCCTCACTAGATAAATATGTGAGAACACTCTGGTATAGATGGCTGTGGAGACAGAAAACAGTTTACCTTCCCTAATTTAAATTACATGTCCTCCTCAAATTTGAAAATGGCTGGGAAAAGAAACCAACAAACCCTTGTACTGTGCACCTTGTTAGGGAGTTTTACACACAAAACACTCCAGAAGAGTCACAATATCCCAGGTAACAGAGCCCCTTCCTCAAGAAGTTACATTTCCTCAGTGTTAAAGCCCCACATTCTTGCTATTTACATAATTAACCTGTAAACTACTGCAGGATGGGAATGGTAAACCAGAAAAATCCCACAGCCTGCAACACTGAAGCCATCTATTACCCCAATAATCTTTGCTGCCTGTCTTCCTTCACAAGCAGCCCCCATCCAGTTCTTTCTAAAGAATACAAGCATTACATTGTTTCATTTGAGACTCACCTTTCTGTAACAAGCCATGTTTCAAATTGTTTTCCTTGGCTACTTGTTTTCATACAGAATTTGAAAAAAAAAAATTCTCAGGTATTGCTGAACCAGTTTCTAATTTCATTTTAACACAACAGAAGGACAATTTGGTACAATTTTGATATAATAGCTGAATTTGGTACAATTTTGATGCAGTAACTCATAAAGTGTCTGCATATTCAAACAATTGCTAATTAATAGGCTCAGCGAGCACCCTGTTTTAGTTTTTAAATATGCAGCTCCACTTTTATGAGTAGTCAAGTACCCATAAAAGATCAATTCTTGGTGTTCAGTTGCCATGTTCTTCCCATGAGAACAGGGTGAAACTATTCAGCAAAGAGACAGATAAACCCCAGGTGAAAATATTACATAGTCCTAACAGGATTTCTTAATTTCTGGAAAGAAACCTGGAAAAAAATGTGTTCCAGTATTCCAAGTTAAGGATCTCCCTAAAATCTCACAGAGCAAATGTGCTTTAATGACCACAGCATGGCCACAGCTCCAGGACAGGTCAGAAACTCATCCTAAACCTCTGGGGGAGTTAGAAGCTGATTAAATTAATTGTGAATCATGCTCAAAGGATAACTGCAGTTCTCAGGTAATGAGCTGTTATCTCAGAAAGCAATTGAATACAGATTTCCTTACTTGCTTAACCTGGGGGCCAGATGGAGGTTTTTGCTGACCTGAGCTACTTATTTTCCTTCTTAAACACGATAAAGCCAGGATAGATTTCAAATACCAGGAAGCTCTAACATACCAGACTATAAACACATATAAACATTGTCTCTGACTTTTTACCTTCTCATATAAAATTGTAGCACAGCCATTTTTTCTTAGAACTCTTCATGAAGAACAGGGTGTTTAGCTGTGATTTTTCCTTTCCATGAAGGACCATGGATAAAAATATTACTCCCCAGCTTTTGCTGTTTCCCAAGAAGCTGGGACAGTTTGTTGGGTTCAGAGGGTGCACTTCATGGAGGAAAACTGCCCTGAAAAAAAGCTCTGCTTCTTTACACCTCAATCTAATCAGATTTTAGGGGTGTAGAATAATTTCAGAGGATTTCAGTAGATTATAAATCAGACAAGCCAGACTCAGGCTCATGCACTCAGGCTGAGCATGTGCTTTTCTACACCTTCAAAGAAGTCACCCACTCCTTCCCATAATTTTGTTTCAAAAGAACAAACATTCATTTTCAGATTCAGCAGAACAGGAGTAAATCTGCTTGAGTTTAGAATGCCAACATAACATTTCACCAGTTTGTAACTCTGCTCAAAGTCTGAGAAGATGGCAAAGACTTTCCATCAGGAAACTGCCACCAAAAGCCAGCAGCCTGCCACGAATATTTCATCCCATCCTGTCCATAGGAACAACACAAATTTATGCTGGGAATGTTGCAAGACTAAGAACAGGTTTCACGTGTAAAATCAAGATTGTACTTTCCTAGTACAGTGCTGAGTATCTGCTACCTGGACTGCTCCATTTAGTTAAATAAAACACAAAAGTGGGCAAAACAGGCTGCAATTTACCATAACCAAGGGATGGTGTGGACTTCCAGATCCACCCTGCAGTGTACTCTGCCCATCCAAAGTTGATGGGCCCAATATCCTCAAACTGAAACTCTGCTCATCAGCAGAAACTGAAGGCATGTGGCACACTTTTAATAAGAGACTTGAAAATTCAGTGTGAGCTTTGTAACCAGAGACAAAAACCCAAAGATTTCCAAAAACACAGAAGACAAAATAGCCCTGTATGTTCAAAAAGCTTCCAGTGTGTATTATTCCAAAAGCACATCAACTTTCACAGAATTTATGACTCAGAAGACTCAGTTTGCCCATTTTTCTCATTTCCTTCAGACACAGGAGGCATGCTTACAACAGACTGTAAATTCAAAAACCTCTTCATTTCTGACCATAGTTGTCAATACCCCTTGTTCAGGCCTCACTATTCCATGAGTTTAATTTACTGCAAACTTGGCAATCACACTCTTTTCCTGCTAATTTCTAACAATATGAATTTATTTAATTTATGGGACAGGACAGCCAGTGATGGTCATACATGCTTGTTTGGGTTTGTTTGATTGTTTCAATTGTTCTGGGTGCAAGAGTCTCCCATTTTTCTCACCAATGTATATAATGAAAGAATATATTTGAAAGAATAATGAAAGAATATAATGAAAGAATAATATGTAGAATAATAGAATACATTTGGTTTCCAAGATAGAGTAAAATAAACTGTGAACCAACAGTTTGTCTAAGAAAGGGAACCTCTGAATATAAACTAAAGGTTGTAGAATTTGTACTCATCTAATAAATTCAAGCAACTGTGCAAAACCAGAGACAAAATGCTCTTACTGAAGAAAACCTACAATAAGCCACATGTATACCCACTTACATTACTATTCTAAAATTTTTGGGAAGTCCATCTGATTGCTGTTTATTTTGCTTTGTGACACACTAAATTACAAACACCCCTACAATTGTGATTTTTTCCATACAAATATAAAGAGCCTTATGAGGTGTTTAATAGAAAACTTTCCTTTAACCCAGGAAATGGACTTGGGGCCAGCAAGTGGGAGCACTGTCACAACCCTGCAGGACACGGCGTGCCCAGATTGTCTTTTACATCAAACTCTGTGCTCACAGTGAGAGCAGAAGGGGAGCAAGCAGAGGGGAAAGGAAATAGCAGCAGGTCTGCAGTGTCAGTTCCTCCCAGTGACCTACTCTAGAGTAAATTGTATTGTTTTGGACATGGAAAAAAACCCCTGTCACTAGGTTTTGAAAGATTGCATTTCATGAGATGGTGTTTATGGTGTGAGATTTGTTGTACCTTTCAAGTTCCATAGAGACTACTGCAAGTGTAAAAATTAGGTGCTTTCTACTATTTGTAAGATTGAAACAGAAAATATTGACACCTTTTATTTTGTAATGTAAACTGCCACTACAACAGGCTACTTCCATTTTACAATTCTGCTACTACTGGACATGGACATTGAACAACACATTATTTTCCTCTTCTTAATTTCTTGGTGTTACATTTTATTTCATGAAGCCAGTTGTGTTTTTAATACACATCACAAAAAACTATGGCCTACTTAAAATAAAACATTTCTTTTAGAAGCATTTAGATTAAGTTAATAACTAAGTAGTAGCATGGATCTTTCAAGAGCCTTAGCTTTGATTCCTACTTTTTTAAGGCTTTTTTTAAACAGCAGCTCAGTCCTTCATACAAGTTAACATCATTCATTTTAAGATTACTTTCCTTCCAAAAAGTACAACTTACCAACTCAGATACAGATTTTTCCTGTGACACTGACCACAAGTGACAATCTGGCAGAAGCAACTGTAGGATTCCTCTTCCCCTACATTTGTTCCCCATAACTTCTGGCTGCTGCACATTATACATTATTTATTCTGTCTGCTTCTAACACACCGAGGTGGGAAAAGCCGCATTACTGTGAAAGTGGGAGAGCTGACTCTGGTGTACTTGGTGCCATCCTGTTTCAAAGATCAAAACTTTGTACAAATTTGATCCTTTCAATTAATCCACACTGGTGAAGTGGACGGTGTCAGCTCATCACCCCAGAGGAAACACCTGCCCACATCCTGTTCAGAAGACAGAAAGGCAATGTTCAAATGGCAGCTCCCTGAACTACTTACCCACGCCGCTCTTCTCAGTCTTGTGCCACCTTGCCATGGCAGGTGAACCCGTGGTGCCCCCAAGGATGCCCAGCCCTGAGGATTTGGGGATGCAGAGCTGGAGGCTGTGACAAACACAGGCCCCGGAAGCGCCGTGGTCCCCAGCCCTGGGACGAGCAGCTGCCAGGGCTCGGGGAGATTTGCTGCCTCCCCGAGCTTCCTTCCTCTTTTCTCAGCTCAAGATATATGCCCTGGTGTCGGGGGGAGGGGAATCCCAAACTGGGTGTTTCTTTGCACCATGTCAGCCTGAGCACAGAGGCACACAGGGACCAACCACAGCAGGGCTGGGCCACCACCGCTGGGCTTTGGGCCTGTGCGAAGGCCAGGTGCAGTGGCCATCCCTGGCCATGGCTGCAGTGACCATCCCTGCCCAGGGCTGCAGTGACCACCTCTGGCCAGGGCTGCAGTGGCCATCCCTGCCCAGGGCTGCAGTGGCCATCCCTGCCCAGGGCTGCAGTGGCCATCCCTGCCCAGGGCTGCAGTGGCCATCCCTGCCCACAGCTTGTTCAGGGCTGGACACCACACCACCAGGCTGGAAAGGTCTGACTTCAGAGGATGCTACACCTTAAAAACTCCGCTCTTGTAACTTGTCCTCAAACATGGATTTGTGCTTTTAGTGTCTCCTCTCCAAAGAAAAACAGTGAAGACAAAACCATTTTTCAAACCACATCCATTTTAAAAATTTCTATCATTTTATGTTTGGGGGAAGAAGTAGGAGACTCTCTCTTCTCTAAACAAAGCAGTACTTTTTTAAAGACTTATTGTCAATACAAAGATGCCAAAAGCAATTTTTAATATATTTCCAGCCTGTGCTTCCACACAGGCTGCTGTGGGAGCCAGCTTGGGTGAGGACATCTTGGATGTGCAAAAGACCAAGCCAAGTTGTTTGGAATGTAGATTAAGGACTATATACTGAATTGAAGGCAGTATGTCATCTTAAAACACAAAGTCTGTGCTTTACTTATAGTTTAGAGTTAAAAAAAACTCAGATTAAATCATTGCAAGATTTGCTGTTTGTTTGATCTTCTGTTTAGTACAAGTTCAGTTGACAATCCTGTCTTTTGGATGCTCCACTGCAGTTTAGGGATGATTGTGTATCCAAACTGTTTAACACTGCCATGCTACCTCTGTCTCCTGAGTTTTGATAACCATCTCCTCTGGTTTTGGTAACACATGACATCTTTATTTCTTGATTTTAACTAGCAATCATGTGGAGCACAGACTGCCAGTCTCTTATTCCTTGCATGTGGAATTCTGATACATATTTCCACAGGAAAATCACTGTAACCTTTACCACAGTTTTCTTGAATTGGTCTCAGCTAGCTTAGGATTTAGCTCCTTACTCTCCCCTAAAATAACATTGAAAGTCATGTTATGTTTCTTTATTAAAATGGGGTAAATTCCCAGCAGCTCCCATTATCTCCATTTACAAACAAGCTTCATCTAAAAGTTCCCTGGAAAATTCACTTTATATTGTTATTCTGTCAAAAACAGATTTTGAAGCTGAACAACTTCATCTTTTAGTTCACTTTGGGTTCTGAGTAGTAACTTCCTGACCACTAGTAATTATGTTCCTCACTCCTCCCAACCTGTTGCAGCAAATCCTCTTCCCATTCACTACTTGGCCTAAAGGTTGCCTTGTTATTTTCTTTTTCTACCTTGCTCTTCCTTATTGTGTTTCCCTGTAAAACAACAGTCCAGAGGAAAACTGTTCTTTTCTAGCACTCATTTATAAATCTGTTTCTCCATGGAGGTCTAATATACCTAGTTAATACTATATTGTCTTTTGAAAGTAAATGATCTAAAAAACAGAAAATTCACTGGCAAACTGGGATCCAATTTGTAACACTTCTCTGATGGTCTGATGTGATTCTGCAGAGCACAGCACAAAGAAGGGGACTGGGCTCTGGCCAGATCTCTCAGCCCCTCTTGGACCCTCTGGACTCACCCCAAAAGCCAATTCGAGGGCCAAACCTCCCACAGGAATTGCTGCCTCCCACTGCCATCCCAACTCCAGCTCCCAGCACTGCTCAGCTGCTGGAACTTCCCCCTGGCAGACTTGCACCATGATGCTTTTGCAGCTCCTCAGCCACTGAACCCACTGCCACCTCAGTTCACTCATCTCCCACTGTACCCTGTCTGGCTATGTCAGAAAAATTCCTGCCTGTAACTCCTAATGAATGGATTGGGGAACCAAGTCCTTCCTTAGCTGCAAGACTGAAATCCTGTTCTTACAGCAGGGAACAAACCCCAGCACAGGTCTAAGGAATTAAGGTGAGCAATAGTTACACCCTTTATCCATGGAGGTTTTTATTCCAGGTTGGTTTTTTACTTAGTTGGTTTATTTGTGCAGTTACTTCCACATAGATATTCCACAGAAAAATGTGGGCAGATTCTTCACCCTCACATACCTCACCATTTTTTTCCTTAAGTCTTTTTCATGACAGAGTTTTTAAGGAAAACAGAAAATCCCTTGCTTCCCTGAAAGATGAAACACTCTCAAAGAAGCTCACAAGACAAACTTACCTCTTGGAGGCTGAGGACAAGCAGAAAGGAGACAAATCTTGCTTCCTTCAATATTGCCACCAGTTCCAGAAAACAAGACCTTGTTAGACACCATGTAGCTAATTATCCATTTTTTACCTAAGCTGATTTTCATTATAAAGAAGAATTTGAGCAAAAGACAGAAGTTGCATTTAACTGCCTCTAAATTCTATTCTATGCCAAGATCTGTGAGCACAGATGGAGAAGAGCAACTGAAGAGACCAATGGGGAGCAAGTAAGAAAATACAGCAAGAACTCTCAGGCACAGTACCTCAAGTGTGTTGTGGTGGCAAACCCAAAGCCTGACCCCCAGACACGTTCCCCACCTGCACTCCTGCAAGAGATGTGGAAACACAAATACATTGCATAAAATGGTAAAGGTTGCACACTCCAAGTGGCCTCCAGCAGCAGGAACTGTAAAGCAGGTCCTGGGGGTAATTAGATAAATCCAGTTTCATTTATTTGTTGAAATGATATCCCAGTTTTGTTTGTCACATATATTAAGAAGTTATTTCAACCTAGAAAAAAATTTTAGAAATGCCACATACCTAGAAGCTCAATATATAGCTAACTATAACATAAATCAACACAATTAACATAACATATAATTAACTCTTAGTAGACAATCTACAGCTCAGTACCACCATTTAAAGCATATTCTCCAATGTCAACTTACCAAAGGTTTTCCTCAAAGTGGAACAGTCACATACCTCAGTTGTTTTATGCTACTTATGTCTCACAGTAGAGACAGTAAATAAATGTAACTCTCATTATTTGCATGAAAAGAGTTTTTTTCTAACATTTTGTAGCATAAAACCCAGGATTTCTTCAATGTAACATCATTTAAGTTCACATGTCAAATCAAGAAGAGCAAGATCTATTTCATGGCTCTACATTTGCTGTCAGCCATACCTTAGTAAAAGTTAACAAGAAGTTATTCTCAGTTTTTCTAGCTTCATTAACAACAGACTGAAAAACTCAGCTATATAGCAAATGTCTTACATCAGTGAGGTGACACAATCTGATTCTGTGACACACATTTCTGATTATTTTGTTGAAGAGATATAGCAGCCACTGGGCTGTGCCTAAACAGAGCTGTGCAGAAATGCTCTGATAATGAGATGGAGCTGCCTGGAAAGGGAGAAGATGTGGTCATTTAAGGTGACATTCATTTCACCTTCTTAGTCACTTCTGTGATCAGAACTCAGGTTTTGTTGAGGTAAGTGACTGATGAGCTAAAGCCACCCACATGCACAGTCAGAGGTAACAGAATCCCAGGCACTTCAGACCTGGCAGAGCTGCAAACAAACCAGGGGATGAAAGATTGCTCCCCAATGTGGTCTTTTCCATGATGGATTTTAAAAATGTCTCAAAGAACTTTCATCATTAACTACTGAGTCTTCTACTTAGAAACTGGCTAATCCATTCACCAGAGGGAGCTTAAACTGCAGCATCATGACTCAAATGAAGTAATCCAACTTCCATACAAATACCCCAAGAATTAATGGAACTAACTTAAAAGCTCTCCTCAGAATTACTCTGCATGAACTTTAAGAAGATAGAATTGTCTCCAAAAAAGATGACACACAGAAGCTGCATTACACTTTCTTATCATTTATTGAGAGGTATTTATTGAACTTTTTTTTTAAACAAAAAGTTCTACAAAAGACAACACCTTCATGTAAAAAATGGATACATGTTTCTCTTCAAATACAATACAGGCTACATTTTATAAAGAAAGAAATAAACTTTAATTAATAGTACAAAGACAAGAATCCATAGAGTTTCAAACACTGACCAACAAAACACACTGAGTGATTCACACACACTTTTGCAACCAGGTCAGCCTGGGAATTCTGAATACTGGAAGAAATTCAGGAGCACATGGCTTAGTTGAGCTCTCCATCAACCCTGTCCAGTCTGTCTTACAATATAATAAAACCTCTGTTAGCCAGAACTCCTCCACAACAGCCCCGTGCTTCAAAGAAAGAGCAATCAATGTGTTTGGAGACTTTGCCAAGAGTGGAGAACAGGCCACACCTCAGGTCAGGTGCCCTCAGGGAAGTCATGTAAAGTGCAGCTCTGCCAAGCAATCACCCCCTTCACAACAGCAGGCAGATCAATATTCAAGTCAGCTACCTGTGCACTGATGTGAGACAGAGTTCATTCACTCAGCAGCTCCTGCTCAAGCAGGACCCCAAACTATCCAGGCTCCTTGCAGAGGGGATTTATTGCTGAGCACACTGAATTTCAGAACTTGCCTTAGAAGATACATACAATGTTGAGTGTTTTTTCTTCTGTGTTTTCTTCTCTGTTGAGATTTTAGTTTCTCTCTTATCTTCTTCTGTAGTTTCAAGTCTGGATTCAGCTGTTAACCTATAGGCAAAGCAACCATTCTAAATACATATTTAGTTAATATAAACCAGGACTAAAATAAGAATTTTAAGCAAAATCAACAAGCCAACTGGCAAACAAGACCATCCATACAGAGAGACAGAGTAAGCACAGTTTAGGAAGAAAATGAGACTGCACCAAGGCATTTTAATACCAGTCCTGCTGTTGGGGATGGAGGTTCTGTCCATGAATCTGCTCCTATGGCAGATTCCCTTCATTTGTCCCTCCCACTCTTCTGCCTTAAACAACCCCTGTCCAAGGCCACCAAAACAACTCCTCTAGTGGCCAAAATTGCCAACAGAGTCCCTACAAGCAAGCAGAAAGAACTCAAACCAGAAGAACAAAGAAAAACCATTTAAATTATGTCCCAAAGCAGCACAACTGGATTTATACAAAATATTGCCCTTTATGAAATTACATAATTCTCTTAGCACATAGTGTACCAACTCTGGCAATCACCTTCACCCTGTGCCCCTTGGTGAGGAGGATACAGAAGCCAGGACTGAGGGAGGGAGGCTGAGCCTGGCAAGAAGGGCTGGGGCAGTTTCCTTTCTCACTGTCCCACTTTAACTGGCAAGGAGCTCATCTTCCCCAGGTCTGCTCTGCCCATGGCTGACCTGTGGCATCTTTACCCACACACTTTCTCCATCCACTGCTCTCGTTTGTCCTCTAGAAGAAAGGGAGCAGCAGCTGATGTGCAGCTGGCAGCAAGCTGAGCTTCCCCCCACAGCCCTGAGAGCACTGTCCTGCTCCATCAGGTGCCAGCACAGGGAGTGGATCACAAAGAACAGACAGTGGTTAAACACACCAAGCAAATTCTGGTGAAATTGTGACATAATTCAAGCTTTGACTCTGTGGACGCCAAAACTGAGATATTGCTGGGGCTCCTTCATCTGTTTAAGGAAGATGAACTTGTTTCATCAGGTGGAGCTTTATTTCCCAAGGCTGAGGGCTGTGCCTAAAACCCCAAAGAGTATTATTAGTTATCCAGATCTCCTGCTGAGCCAAATGGCCACAGGCAATTGGACAAAGCCCAAGTGAAGTAGATTTGGTGTATGTAATCCAAGTAAATAATTTAAGGGAGCAAATAAGCTCTTAGACATCCAAGATCTTCTTTAGATCAACTCAGGCAAACAACCTCAAATCTCAATGCAAAATAAATTGTGCAGCAAGGGCTAGAGTCTGCTATTTCAGTTTAAGAAGGGAAGAAGAACATTTCAGTAGAGAAATGTACCTTTTTATTTACCAGTTAGTTGGCCAAACAAAAGATAACACTGCACATAACCTTTGCACTGCCACAATTCCAGTATGCATTGACAAGTAACAATCACCACTCAAATATTTAAATCTCTAGTCTCAACACTCTCACACCATAACCTAATTAGTGCCACCACCTAATGAGCTACTCCAGTGCTGCTGTAGCCCTCTGGAAGGACACAGATGCCCTGCACACACAGGTGTTGGCTGAGGTTATCCAGCTGTACCTGCTCAAATCACCTCAGCAAGAAAGTCTCTGCACACAAGGGAGTTTGGCACCCCCACAAGCACACACAGATCACTTCTGACCACTTCCTCATTGCCTCCTGGGCTGAGATGACAAATTTCAAACACTACTTTCTAGAAATGAAGCTAGCAGCCCTTTCACAGCTACAGTGGCTCTGTTCTCCCACAATTCATGGGCCAGTGTCAGAGCTCCACTAATTACTGCACAAAAATTATTCCAGGCACAAAACCAAGCCCCAGAGACCACAACAGCTTTTTCAGCTGCAGCATCACATTTTAGTTAACACAAGGTAGAACAGTGACAATTACCCACCCTTAGTTTTTCCTCCCACAAACTCTCCCTTTTCAGTCTCTGATCAACTTGCCAATAGTTTCTGTGCCCAAGGTTCAGCCACATCCATCACAGAACAGTGCAGAGATTCTTCCAGTGTTTAGAAATCCAGCTTCTCAAACACTCAGACTTTAACATGATTTGCTATTTTATAGCACACCATAGCAGATCAGAGGTAGAGTAAATCCTTAATGTTCCTTAATATCATGACTTGGGGTTTTAGTAGTTCATTAACACAATCAGAAACAAACAAAACTTTCTGCCTGGATTTACCTTTTACAGGCTCATAGTATCACTGAAAAAAGGTTAACAGCTTATATGGTGTTTGGTGGCAGCTTAGTTGTGTTTGTGGTTCTTATTTTTCAAATATTTTTCGTATTTTGTTCCTTATTTGAACCAACAGCAATGGATACAAGATTAGAAACCTCCCCCTGAACTATGGTTTCATCTTCCTCTTCCACTTTTTCTACTCTCTCTGCTTTCCAGCATCAACTCAATAAATAATTTCCACTCCTCACCCCCTCTCCAGTAGATTTCCCCCTTCAGTTCCCATAAACTATTTCCAACAGTTTCTTGTAAGCAGACATTATATCTTCTTTTCCCAAAGCAACATGAGGAAGTAAGTTAAACTTTCATATCAGGTTACATTCTTCCTGTTCTTTATGTGTAGAGGACATTGTCAAAACTCAATACCACCACTAAATTATCCCAATCTTTCCACTTTCACCCACATCTGACCTTCCTGATCTTCCTTTCTCACTAACAATTCCACACTTGAAACACAGCTGCTAAAACTGCTGTTTCTGCCATATTCTCTCCATAGTTTAAGAAGACTGCAGTGTTTGGCTGCTTTAAATCTTTTAATTACAGTCATACAACCTTGAGTAATTGATCTAAGAGCCAAAGCATCAATCCAATTACTCCTGAATGCCATTAACTTTGGCTATTTCTTCTAGCAGATATTAGCAAGTTGCAAGCCCACAACATCTGGACTAGCCTAGACTTTCTTCTACCCCCAAACACTTGATTATGTGTTTACAAAGACTATGAACAGAATACAAAAAGCATTAGTTGAAAAAGTAGAAAATCAAAGTCAGCATTGTTTTCACCAGATAAAAAGCTGGAGATAATGACTGTTCTTTCTCAGTTACTTTACCATCTAGCAAATAGTAACTTCAATTCTCAGTTCAGGGGAAGAATTTCATCTTAATTTGGCAGTTGTGTTTCCAGCTATTGTGCATTTCATTTGTGTGACAACACAGACAGCTAATTAATTCTCTATTGTCTTGTACAATGAAAGTTAACACAGTTCAGGTGAAGAATTACTTAAGTAATTTCTAGGCTTTTAGCAAAATCTGGAAGTTGCTGGGGGCTGAAATTAGGTGGACACTGGAGCACGATTCCAGCTGCCTTTATTACCTTGATCCATAACACAGCTGCGTGGCAGCTTTAAGGGGATAAACAACACAAAGTTTCTGATGCTGGAGCAAACCAGGTAAGCTCTCGTGCTACCTGCACACCTTAAATGTCTTCAAGCAACAGGAAAGTTATTTCAGAGAACTATTTCAGGAGTCTTTCTTATAAGTGAGTGTTTTAGTCCTTCTAAAAGGTAGTGAGAGGTTGAGCGTGGGCAGCTGGAGCTGAGGAAGGACACTGCATGCAACACTGAGGAAATAGATAAAGAAGTGGAGAGCACAGTTCATGCAGCGAAAGAAAAGAGATGCAGGTCTGTGCTGATTGCCTTGAGCAGACACAGAGGCTGACACTGACCTGGGGACAGCTGGAGCCAAGGAATTGTTCCCACTTCTGCTATTTGAAGTAAAGGCAACGTGATTCTCATCTTGAATTTTAACTCTTTTGCTTTCTCTTTCGGGTTCGACAAGGTTTCGTATTGCCTGGAGAGCTGTATGGAGGGGGGATGCTTGGAAAGGCTGCTTTTTTGGAGAGGCATCACTTGGCTCCAGGGTTTTGGTAGTCATCTTTTCCCCTTCCTTACTTGGCAATTGAGTGAGGGCAGGTTCTTTCACTGGGGTGTTTTTGCTGTCAAGGTATTCACAAGTCGAGTTCACTGGATTTCTCTCCCTCTTCTTTTTAATTTTAGCACCTTTAAGTAATTCTAAAGGAAAATAAAGGAACATACTTTTTGTACAAAAGAGAAGCTGGAGATGACTCTTCCCCCAAGATGTTCATAATAAAAGTAAGAGTATTTCACATGACTAAAGAGCTTAGAATAACTCTTAATAGACAATTTATACCCCTTAAAGAATGGGTCTTCATATAATCTGATCATCCCAACAGAAGTTAGCTTGAAAAGAGACAAAAATATTTCTCTTCATCCACTCTGTCTTTTCACCAAGGCTTTAAATTAAATGCTCTGAACTGCAGCTGCTGAGGTAAGTCTCCACAAATAACATTTTAAAGTTAAATCCTTTGGGTGTGGACAAAACCACCTTTCCTATCTGGTTCCCTGTTCATGGAATCCCAGAATGGTTTGGGTTGGAAGGGACCTTAAAGCCCATCCAGTCCAACCCCTGCCATGGGAACCTTCCACTGTCCCAGGTGCTCCAAGCCCCATCCAACCTGGCCTTGGGCACTGCCAGGGATCCAGGGGCAGCCACAGCTTCTCTGGGCACCTGTGCCAGAGCCTCCTCACCCTCACAGGGAAGTCTCTTCCTAATATCTCATCTAAACTTCACTCAGTTTAAATAGAATCCTCTTCCTCCACAGCTCCCTTGCTTTGCACATACTCAGGTATCAGGTGTTTGTCAGGTGGGCCTCTCTAGTCAAAATTTAATCCATATTAACTTGAGCTACCAGACTGTTTTCCTGTAAATGCTTTGCACCCTATTCCAAAGCTCCTGTCAGCTGCCTACACCCAGAGAGCTGAGGCTTCTCACCACCACAGACACTGCTGCTGTTATGGGGAACACCTGAGATTTGATCCCACCCACTTGACTGGTCACCTACCTGTGCTCTATCAAGCCCCTGAACACTGCCATTTTTAACTGTAAAACTGCATTCTTTGTCTCCTCCAGTCAGTGCTCACATATTCAGGTGAGGTCCTGAGCAAGGCAGAGCTTTTCTAATACAGCTCAGCAGATTTTGCATCAGCTTATTTCAGAAAGTCAGCTATTTAAGCATTATATTCTGGAAATAAACCAATGTCTTCCTGTTGAATGTCATTCCATTTCTAAAGGCTGAGAAAATCAGAAACTTGTATTTTCTCAGGTAGAAAAGCAGTATTTACCTTCAGGTTCATATTTCATTTTCAGCTCATCCAGCATAACCCGCAGGTTCATATTCTCACTCTGACAAGCTTGCAAATGCCTCTCATTTGTGAAGAGCTTCCTTTCAAATTCCAGAACCCTTTGGCTCTCATACAGAGCTTTCATTCTCTGCAGGGATAGTTCATTTTTCAGTGTTTCAGTTTCTTTGCTGGGGTGGGAGAAAAATTGTAAATCAGTCAGACTTGGATTGATTTGGTTTCTTTTAGTAAAGCAACAACTAAGCACTCAACTTCACCTTAACTGGTACTTTAGTAGGAAAAATCAAGGTTTTTTGTCCTATAAAACATTTTGAATGTTACTATTTCACTTTCCATAAAAGAAATAAACATACACAGCCTAAAGACAGACTTTTCATACAGTTTCCTTATAGATTAACTTTAATTGATTCAAGGTCTCAATTGCCCTGTATCTAGAAGTATTAACAACATTTCTGGAAGAAAGCAATAATCATAAACAGTATTTCTGCTGTTACCTTTTAAAACATAACTTAGAGCTACAAAAAAACCAACTTTCAGTCCTATAACAAAGTCAGGTTGGTTTCCCAGCATTAGAAAATGCAGCAAGAACAAAACCAATCTGCACATGCAGTCAGTGCATGCAAGCAGTAACAAAAAAGGGAGGATGAAAAGCACCCAGAAGATAACCCTGCCACAACCAGGGCCTCAGGCTGGAAGTACTTACTTTGAGTTGTCAAGTTTAATTTGCAGTAAATCTGCATAGTATCCATTTTCAGAATCACTTCCTTTTGTGCCATTAGCAGGTCTGGAGTCCTCCATATTCTCATATAAACTCTGATAAAGAACAAGTGTCAGGTTGTCAAGCAGTGACCTTTCAGAAGCACATTAGCTTAGTTCTTAGGAGACATTTTCATGGAGAAGCCTCATCATAGAGGGAATTAAATACAGAAAATAAAACTCAGCTGCTCTGAGTACTTTCTCATTTGTTACAAATGTCAAATAGCACTAAAACTGACAGCTCTCTCTCATGCACTGAAAAAGGAAAAAAAGTGAATTATCTCAAATCCAGAAGGTTTGCAAGCAGCACTGCAGAACAGCTTTCTTGCTTTTTACTTGAAAATAAAGGGCATTTAGTTAACCCATAGGGAATTTTTCTCAGCCTTTATTTCTAGGCTTCAGCAGCTGGACCCCAGAGGAGTATCAGCCACGCTAATCAACAGTCAAAATCTCAAAATCAATTTCATATTTCAGATGAAGTTGGTTTGTAGTAAAGATGTTATAAATGCAGCAATATGTGACACTGGGGTTTTTGTTTGGTGGGTTTTTTTCCTGAACAAGCCATACTGAAATTTAATCCCACCCTAGAGACCTCCCAGGCCTGTCAGTCACTGCCTACAGATACTTTTGATGGTTTTTGGAATCAATCATTTAACTTCTCAACACTATCTACTTGTGGCCTAGAGACAAAAATAAGCACAGATCAAGCTTAAACATGATAAAATGGGTAAAACAATCAGGGTTCCTCAGTTATTGCTACAATGGGTTAAGCCTGGCTTCACACCACTTGGTTAAATACAGAATACAGGAGGCTATCCTGGAAAGCATAATCCTACTGCACAAGATAATACACCTCAGTTTGCCTTCCAAAGCTCTGATAAGAAAGGGCAAACAAGTCCAAAACCATGCAAGACTTAAGAAAGGCTCCAGTTTTCTGCTCTGGAAACACACAAACATCAGTACCCTTACACTGGTGTATATACAAGCCCTCGTGTGCTTCTCAAAATACTGACAAGATGTTTTCAAGTTACATAAGAGGACTGAAAAAGCTGCTTTACAAGGGTGATTAAGCAATTCAGTTTTGCTAGAAAAGAGCATGCTTCAGCTGCAAAGTTAAGACACATCAAGAAAGTAAATATCAAGGAAATTCAATAGAGCTGGGACACTAAAGGCTAAAGCCTAAGCACACACAGTGAAAGTGCCAAATGACTACACCTTCCCAGAGAAAAACTGGATGTCACAGCTCAGTGAGCTTTGACCAAGTAACTGAATTTAAATGCTAGAAGTGGCTATAAAAGATACGAAGGTATTTCACGGAGGACAAAAAAATTGTTTCTTCAACCCAGGTGTTAGGTGGGGTATAATTTTCTGCTTCTCTGCACTTGAGGAGTCTGATATTCTCCAGCTGTAAAATACAATTCATGTCAAATAAAGACATGAGTCAACTTTTGGATCCCTTTTCAAACGTAAGTATGGACTTCAAATAGTTTTTATGATTCTTCTTATTCTCATGTTTTAACTTCCCATTACAATTTTCTAATTAATTAAATTAATTAATTAAAACCCATATACCTTAAATTTTTCTAGCTGCCTCACTTTCATAAGAAGATCTTCTATTTCACCATTCTTTTGCTCTAACATGGACTGTAAGCGTTCCAGCTGATCAGATTCTGCCTGGGAGCCTTTCAGCTGTAGCAGTGTAGCCATTTGCAGCTGGAAAAAAGGAAAAAAACTCTTTATAACAAGTACTGGGAGTAATGATTGAAAATCCCAGCCTTTTACACAAAACTGTTTGGGTGCTCAAGCCTTGTAATTCAAAACCTGAAAGTTTAAAAGGAGGGCACTGGAAGTTTGACCTCAGTCCTCAGGACATAATCCCAGCAATTATCCCACAGCCATTCCAAGGCAGGAGGACAGCAGAGATGCCACTGAGCAGGGCAGCCCTGAGGTGTTCCCCCCATCTCTGTTTTGGCTAAGGAGCACATCAACACCCTGCCAAGGACACGCTCAAGTTCCACACTCACACCATCAGCACCAAGCCCCAGGGCCCAGCCTCAGCCCAGGCTGCTTTGTCAGAGCTAAAATCCATCCTGAGAACTCACCCAGGAAAACCCACAAGTTTAACCCCCCCTTTTTCAGTTCTGCTTTTCAGGTATAACACCACCATGTTTGCTTTCTACAATATTAACCCAAATATTTCAGCTTTTTCTGCTTCTCCAATGGAATACATCCTTTCAAGCAAAAGCACATGCTCTGTCATTACAAAGGAGAAGTTATAAAAAACTTACATTTATGGCAGTATTTCTGTTGGTGTTAACATAATATTGAAGTACAAGGGTCTTAGTACACTCAGTTACAGGTGATACATTAGACATTTAAACAACAGGAAATACAATAAATGAGAGACTTCACAAGGTGTTAGTGAAAACTGAGGCATTTTTATCAGTCTAGTCAGTATGGATAAGGTAATACTGGGAGAAATCACAGGGAAAGGATCAAGTGAAAAAATTAGATTACAGAGAGAAAGCAAAAACAGCATTTACCCTATAGAATCTCTTATGTCAGGTAAAGGGTATTGATGATTCTGTGCACAAATTAGAGCTAATGAAAGATTCAATCATCTCAGAGCTTCTACATGATGTAAGGGAGGCCAATTTTTTGGCCCAACCTTTTTCCCTTTTCCCTTAAAAGCCCTCCTCTTAAATGTCAGAGTTGCAAACTGCAGCTGATCTACATAACAGAGAACAGGAACTTAAAGAAACTGGAAAGGATGCTCTGGACAAGGAAAAATACACTAGAGGAGGTGATAAAGGCTTTCCCAGGAGTGCTGTGTACATTCTGTTCAGGAGTCAGATCCTCAGTAAATACCACAAAGTGAGATTCTTCAACTAAAGATGCAACAGCAGTTATCTCTCCTGTGGTAAACAACTTTGAGTGGAGGGATGAGATAGGCTCAGACTGAGCTTTAAGTGGCAGCACCTCAGTGCAGCAAAACACACAGAGGATGCTAACAGGGATCTAAGCACCTTAACAAAAAAACAGCTGTCCTAACAAACTACCCATCTCCAATACTATCAGAAAAAAAATTACAAAAAATTCCAAATAAAAGCATTAATTACTATTACAGGGATATCAATCTGCCTCCACTTTTGGTACTTTTAGAATTAGGTGTGTTTCTTACACCATTCAGAATGCTAGTTTCACTTATCCCATATTACAAGGAGAAAATTTCCAAAGGAACTGATCCTACCCAATGACTTTCCTCACTCAAATCTTTGCTGTATCATTAGGGTTTTTCTTCTCCTATATGACCATTGAACTATTTTCAACCTACTTCAGAAAATCTAAGTAATACAAACCTTCAGTGCAACTCATGATTATCACCCTTGATGTTTAAGCACTCTCCTCAAACTGCATGACCAAGTAGTTGATCAAAATGAAAGGATCCACTTTAGCATTGGAAAAATCATGAGACCAACATGAAAACAGCTGGCAGCTCTGCAGCATGCTCTTGACATTACCTGGTAAACCAGCTTTTGCTAACTAGTCCTTAACAATATTAACCAACAGGCTCCCATCCTATAGCAGTGGAGTTTAACTTAAAGAGTTATGAAAGTTATGACTTATTCTTACATCAAAAACAGGGAAAAGCAAGAAGGAAAAATATGGACAAAGACAAGAAAGCAACACAGAAGAACCCAAACCCTTACAGTGTGATGGTGGTAAATGCCTGTTGTTTTCTTTATGCTCATTCCTGACAACCACAGTTAATGCAGAAGTACTTGTAATATTCAGAAATTCATGTAATATTCACAAGAATTAGACAAGAAAAGAAAAATCAGTTACCAAGATGAACTGAATGCTAGTTTCACTGACAGGAGTTGTGTTTTACTTTTATCCACTAAACAACTACTGCCAAAGTGAGCAAACATGGTGCCTTCACTGTAAGGTGGATGCTGTTGGACCACAGGAGTTAAACAGCACAACATCATCTCACTTGTTTTTTCTCCCATTTCCCTCCCCCCAGACTACTGCACCAGATTTTAAAGATAACAAATCCCCTGGCCTGTGACTTAAGGCAGTGCCTTATCAGACCCAAGGACACGCTGGAGTATTACAGGAATCAGCCTACCTTCATTCTTTGCAATTGTTCTCTACTGAATGCATGCTGTTTTTGTAGGGACTGATACTTTACTTTCACACTGATCAGCTGTCGTTCCATTTCTGCCCTACGGTCCTCCACCTACAGAACATTGTGAACAATTATTACTGTGAAATCACAACACTTGCTGTCACTTGGATGATGACTTTGATAAGGACACACTGCTTAGCAATTGGTGTTCAGTCTGCAAATATTGCTTTTCCAGCAACAGGACTTGAAAGTACAGGCTACTGTCATTGCCCTGTGATGGAAGTGAGAAGACAGTGCCACTAAAGCCCAACCAGTGAAATGCAACAGTTTACTTTTGTTCCATAGATATCAAAATAAAGTAACATTTCATATGCTTCAGTGTTGCTGTAGAATAGTTTTGTCATTGGCAACAGAACAAACAGTTTAAAAAATCTGAACTGTTTCCCAACTTCAGCCATCTCCTGGATGCTGCCATGAAACATAATGGTCCTTATGCATTTAACTCTTAGTCAAAAGCTAATTGCAAAACCCTCCCAAAAGCTCAAACATGCAGAGATTTTCAGGAAGTTTGTAAGGCAGCTTTTATCAGCATCTGTTAATATCTCACATACTGTCTTCTACATTAAAGATGGATTTATCAGCTGGACACAACTTAAAATCAAGAGCTGCAGACGGAACCATCATGAACCCTCAGTCATTGTCAGATAACTTGAAGTGATTCCATTAAGTTTACTAACTCATCTCCAGAGAAAGCATGAAATGGTTTTCCATATGTCAGATCAACACTGAAATCATATTTGAGGAATAGAGATATATGCTGGCCAGATCAGGTGCAGACAACTCTCCTATTTTCAATACAATGTAAGAAAGAAAACTGAAAATACTTCTCAGGCCTCTGTTGCACAGTTGTACCTCAGCAAAGAGAGAATTGCCTTTACTTGTAGGGTCCAAAGATTGTTGGGCTGCGTGATCCAGCTGAACCCGAAGCTCCTGATTAGCCTCACGAGCTTTCTAGATTAAAGCAAAGAGGATATTGGGCATTTAAGCATCCTGCATACATGAATTTAATCAGACAGCTTTAACTCTTTTCAGTTTCCTATACTTTGGCAGAGATTATATTGTACTGAAGTCCTTAACTGTACATAGAGTTCTAGTAACTAAGAGATAGATAAATTTCATTTCACTCAAACACTTAATATACCACTTGTTCTTCAGGACAAGAGCACAATTAAAAGACTTTAAGGGCAAGCTTTGATGTTCATCAACTGGGCTCATGACATTCAGACCACTCTCCCAGCTGTGTTCATCAGTCACAAATGCTCTACTTCCCAGTACAAGATTCTCCATGGCATTCAGCAGGAACATGAAATAAAAAGGAGAATTCTGCCAGTGACCTTTGAGAAGGTCCCCAAGAGGCAGAACAGTGCCATGCAAAGGCTCTCCCTTCACAGCTACCACAAAGCAAGGCCAACAGAGCACTTCTACCACCTGGCAACACCAAACATGACACCAACCATTATCCTCTCCTTTCTCTCTCATAACTCCTCTAAACTCCTACCTCACCAAAACCCTGGCAACACAGCCTGTGCAGTTTGGGGATTATCTACCACTGTGAAGCAAAATTAAGAGAATACCTCTAATGCATTACAGTAAAAAACAACTTCTTTTTCCCTCTCTTCTTTTTCCCCCTGCAGCCGCTCCAGCTGGTTACGCAAGTTACTGTTCACAAGCTCCAGCTGCTCTTTAGTGCACTGCAGCTCATTCAGCTTTTCTTCATCACTGGCCTAAACAAACAAACAAACAAAATGTATTAAATAAAAAATACTTAACACCATTGGAAGACAAGCAGGCCTAAGTAAACCAAAGCCATTTGTCAGTAGTAATTAGTTTTAATACAAAATATTATCTTGAAGAAGAGAGGATATTAAAGCCTAGCTAGTAAGGCTGTAATTTTTTGCTGTGCACATTGTCTGAATAAAAGTTAATCCTAACGTGGCACTGTAGACAACACACCTAAAAATGAAATGAGCAAAAGGGCAGAATTTCATCTTTGACTAGGCTACACTGCAAGTTCAGTGCTACTCACACACCTTCTGACTCTGGAGTTCAGTGAGCTCTAGCTGCAGGCTGAGCATTTCTGAGGACATGGTCTCATGGACACGCTCAGACATCATGTGCAGTTCTTCTGATTTGGCAGCAATTATTTCCTTCTGATGCTCCACTTTTTGTCTCAGTTGTTTCTCTGAGAGTCGGGTTTCATCCAGTTCTGCTTTCAGGTTCTCCAACTTCAAAACAGTTGACAACTAAGTAGTATCATTTCATGGTGAATTCTTAAAAAGCACAATGCTTCTGACTGTCCCAATTACAGAAAATATCTTGGAAACACAAGAGTACCTTCTAAAAATAAGCACTGGAATTTACTGTAATTCATAAGTGACTACACTTATCTTTTAAAAACCAACCAAACAAGCTACTACACATTGTATTTATTATTTCTTTTGGTAGTTAAGAGTGCAATTATAAGTTAAGCAAACAGTATCTAAAGTGATATTAACAACCTTTTAGCTATACATTAATTACCAAACCTTGTTTTTAAGGTCACTGATTTCTTGTCCATAGGCTCTGTCAAGCTGTTCTTTCTGTTTATCCAGCTGCACATTTTGCTGTTGCTTAAGGGAATCACACTCAAAATTCAAGCTTTCCAACATCCGATTCTTGAGTTCAATTTCTCTCTGAAGAGTGTATTTCTCTTGTTCAAATTTCTGAAAGAAATGACACACTAATAAGTCTAGATGTAATTGTACACTGTTCCCTAAGCATTTATGAAAAAGCACAGGCTCAGAACCAAGATTCTTGTAGTTCATTTTGTCTTTTGTTGGGAGCACCAATTAGAGCATTGTTATACCCATATTAAAAAAAAAATTGCTCTAAAATATTATTATTTATAAATGTTGTGATTATAATTTGATTGTGCAATATTCCCTTCTTCATGGGAACTCTGTACTTCTTTGCACCCAACATGAAAAGTGTGGGTATCTTTTCTCCAAGTGTCATAAACTTAGCCAGTTTATATGCCCTTTCCACCACTACAGAACCCAATTATGTTAAAAATTACTACAGACCATCAAGCAAAACAGCTGAGTTCAATAGTGTTTTTAAGACAGCTAAATTGTCTGTTTCATAATAAATCCCAGCAACTCTTCCAGACTGAACAATAATTTTTAAACAGATTCCATCTATGCTTGATTGCATGTTTGCTAAGTACAAAGGGAGGCTTTATTTTACTCTTCCATTCAGCCAGCAATTAAGGAAAATAAAAAGAGAATATTGAAAGCAAAAAAAAAAACAAAACAAGGAAGCCAAATTAGTCTAAATATGCAGATTTCTTTCCTTTTCAAAATAACCTAACTCTTGAGACACAAACCAGAATTAAATAAAAAACAAAAGGCTGTCAGGTATCAAAGTGACCTCTGTGGCCTAGACACAGCTCATCAAGGACAGGCATAGCTCTCAAATACCCAGGGCAGGAGCATAACACAAAGATAAGACTGGGCACAGGACAGGTTTGGGAGTGCACAGCTTGGCCAGAGCCAAGAACAACAAAATCCCAGCAAGAACCTGCCTGCACACTGGTACAGAGCACACAGAGAGGCTGAGAGGCTTTTGTGCCTGCTGCCAGAACCCACACTCGTGCACAGGAACTGCCTTGGCTCTCAGGCTGCAAAGGGGACAGCCAGAGAGAGATTCAAAAGCTCCAAAGAATCCCACACACAATCCTATTCTCTGTATGAAGGCCCACAGTTCCTACCCTCCAGCCCTGGAGTCTAAGTCACCAGCCAGGCTCAGAAGTTGGCTCAGCCTCTCACACAGGATCACAGCCTGTGGGAGCAGCTGGACAGCTCAGAACCTGCCCTCTCTGCTGGTCAGCAGGAAAGGATGAGCCTGCCCTGGCTTCCTTGGAACTGTGCTTTCAGCTGCCTCTCACACAAGGCTTACTAATGGTGAACATTAAAAATTCTGTCCATTCAGAATAAAAATTCTGTCCATTCAGAACAGCAGGGTGCTGCAACCCTCCAGCTGCTACAAAACAAACCTGTCAGCTGTACCCCAGGAGAAGGCATGGATGCACAACCAGAAACAGACTAGATGAAGATAAATAATTTATCTGAAACATGGGCTGGCTGAACACAAACATGAACATTAAAGCCTCTATGAAAAGTGGAAGAGATTTTCCCAACTGAAATTTTCTCAATTACTAAAAAGAAAATTGGTTAATTAAATAATACCTCTATAATTCAGCACTATACTACTCCTTTCTCTGAGCTGCAAAGAAATGTGCTAATAAGTTCAGAACCCCTGGGTATTTGGAAAACTTGAAAACTTCACTACAGAAAAAAATCAATTTGTCTTGCTGCTAGCATTCTTCTCACAGCTTTTAAGTGATATGAAGCTGACTGGGAGAGCATACACGAATGAATTGCTAAACAGAGGCAAAACACATGCTCTGAAGCAAATTTACTTTAGCATTTAGCATTCATTTTACATTAAAGGCAATTAGTCCTACATGATACTGAACACTTGATGCATAATTAGCTATGAAACCCTGTGCCAGTTAGATACAATTATGCTCAATGTTTTCAAGCTGAGAAAAAGCCCTCTCTACAACTACTTGGAGGTTTATTAAAATGAATCTAGATGCTAGAAGGCATGTAAGCCACCTGTGCCTTCCAGAAAACAGTTAAAATACAACATAGTTCTGGTTTTGAACTTTGAGAAGAAAAGGCAGTCATCACCTCAGTTTTCTCAGTCAATTCAGAGCGTATTTGATCCAGCTGATTTTGAATCTCACTTTGGGACTCCAGTAAATGCAAACCATATTGTGCTGCCTTCCTTCGCTCGTTCTCTGCTTCCTTGAGTTGCTGCTTAAGACTTAAAATGGTCTCTGCCTCCATTTTCCCTTCTTTTATTTAACACTGTAAACAAAAATTATTAAAACATATATTGCAATAAATATATTTTACAGGTAAGAGCAGCTATCTGAAAGAAGTTACTGGATTTCCTTTCTTAACCAGGATATAGTTTTGAATTAACACAAAACAGAAAACAAAAGCTCACAAACAAACCTGTGAACAGTAAAATAAGTTATTTCTTATCACCTTGGTTACTGTCTTATTCTTGAATATGTCTAACATGCAGTAAAAGCACTCCTGTGCACCCAGCCTGGTTTCCTCATACATCACAACCAGAGTTAATTTAGGACAGAGCTCTCTTGCCAAGTATAAGACAATTAAACAACCTCAGAAAAGCACTGCTATGCACTTGGCTGACACTATTTCCCCTTATATTATAAATTGGTATTATAAATCAAACCCCACCAAGTCCAGCATCACTTGTGTACACAAATAACACTTAAGATTGGCGTAGGCAGCTGCCTCAGCAGGACAGTGTACTGTAATAACATTAGGTGGGATAGAGAAACACATAAAAGGTAAGGAAGAGAAGAGTCAAAAACAGAAGTCCTGTTAAAATACATGGAGTTTAACACAGGGCTTTGCATTTATTTAAGTGCTTAGTAGAGTCTATCAAAATTTAGTTGCTGCAGGCAAGTTATTCATAAATAATCATCTCCTTGTCACTTTTCAGCAAACTTATCCTTTTTTAACTGTAAACAGAAGATAGAGGGTGAATTTTGCAAAAATGTCAAAGTAAATCCAACAAAACAAATATTTAAAAAAATAAAAATCAAGTTAATACCATAAGCTTGTATGACTGCCTGCTCCCAAATCTGCTAAATCAGCCTGCTGCAAAAAAATCCTATTAAGACAGAAAACATTAAGTAACTCAGACTTCTGAACAACATATGCCAAGAGTTTTCTCAGAAAAGAGAAAACAACAGTGAGAGGCAAACACACAAAAAATTTGGAGCTGATTTTTCAAAGTCAGTCTATAATTTCTATATAATTTCAGAATTAAAGTAATTCTGCATTAAAGACCTAACTCTTGCTTTTTGTGCTCACAGAAGCAATTTATTTGTTGCCATTTCTTACTGGCACATATATAATTCTTATGAATATTGTAATATCCATCCTTCACTTCTTTTCTTTTTTTTTAATTAACTTTTATTCAATATGAATAACTCCTAATGGAGTTACCCAGCTTCTCCTAATAGAAAAGAATTTAATTAACATGCAGAAGTAATTGTGCCAATATTGTGCCAATTCCTTTCCAAGGCACAAGACAGAAATGATCACATTCTGGTTCTTGCATTTTCTTTTATTATCCAGGTTTAACACATACAAAGAGACTTTATCAGCCAGGTTTTGAAACTTCAGTTTTCACCTCTAACTACTGCAATGCCTGGAATAGTAGCTTTACACTTACACTAAAATAAGGCAGTGAAGTAGAGGAATTTTGCATACCAGTAATTGAGAATCATCAGTATTGTATTTCTGCAAGGACAGGGACACCACATACTAATTAATAATGAAGTGTTGAAGGCAAGGTGTAGCAACACAACAACACAGGCAACAACTTCTGACATGAATTTCCATTAGTAAAGAGGATGAATGAATCATTATTCACTTACATAAACAGAATTTTTAAAATAGCTTTATTTTCTGATTAGCAGTATAGCTGATATAATTTATTCTCTATACAACACAGCCATTTGGCAGCTCTGAGTTTACAAAATTAAATTAGTAACATGTTTAACTCACCTCCAGAGGCCCATAGAAGTATTTCTTTACCTTATTCTTGCATTCCACCTTTAAAAGAAAACAAAGCAACAGTTGTATAGTCTGGATGAGTCTGAGCTGCCACCACAGCACAGCCCTTCAGGGCAGTCCCTTTTCAGAACAGGCTTAACCCTGCTGCTGGCTGCCTCATGAACATGCAGATCACAAGCTAAACCCCCACATGAATGCTAATCTTATTCAAATCTCAGTTAGGCAGCTGTCAGACAGCTTAGAAACAGTCAGATCAGGCAATGCTGCCAAAGGAAGGATGCTCTGCAGTTGGCCTCTGGGGCAGGGAAAACAGGCTACAGCCAGGGACATCTTCTGGCACACCTGCAATTTTGAAGGGTTTTTTGGGGGGATTTTTGTCCCACTCTCTCCTACTTCTCCAATCTCTTTTTCATTTCTCTTCCAGTTTCACATACCCTGAGCTCCTAATAAATTATTTACTAGACAACAGAAAAAATCTTGTGGTTTTTTTTTTTTTTTTTTTTTTATAATTTAATGGTTGAAGCATGGAAGAAAAAAGAAATAGCCTTCCTCTTCACACACTCCTGCTGATTATTAAGGAAAATAACAAGTAGGCCTTTTTGAGCACAGCCAGCTTCAGGTTTTCCTTGTCAATTCTGGATGAATCAAACAAGTCCAAGTAGTTTTGTTCATGAAGTGTAGACTGAAATAACTGTCAGCAATTCAATTATACATGAGTAAATTGCTCTGAAAATAATGTTTTAAGAAAAATTTAATGGGTAGCAAGGTGAGTAGGCAGGAGGAGGAAGTAACAGATATCAGCCTTCATTTATTCTACTGAGTTACAAGAGTTACTCACTTTCAGCTAAATATCTTCAAACTTGCAATGAGAGAGTCTATGCTGAGAGCTGCACACCTCGATTATTCAATCATTCAAGTACTCCTTAATACAAGTGATAGATAGGAGATAAAAGGCAGTCTCCTGGCAGGCCAGCTTTCTTCTCCCACTCTAGCACAGTTCTTCTGGTTAAACTCCTGTTCCCCAGGGCCACATGTAACAGCTGTGTTCTGATCCTGTCAGAAGCGCCTATGCAGTTTTCTGATCAGAAACACAATTACCAGGGTGGGTTTCCTCCTTTAGCCCAAGTATTCCCCCGACAATTCCAGCCAGTTACTTACACACTTCCGTATCTGCGCCTACCACGCTGCACACGGGGTTAAAGATTTCAGGATGTGATCGCCTCCCACAAACAGCTCCTCGGGCGGTCAGCGCTGCAGAGAACATACAAATGTCACACTACAGCCCCATCGTGCAGCCAGCAGAGCCCGGGCAGGCTCTGGCAGCGCCACGTCCCCGCTGTCCCCGCTTCCCCTCGGCTGCAGAGCGGGCCGGGGACCGGGCCTGACCCCCCACACCCGGCACGGCCCGAACG
>WEIU01012147.1:91803-102618 GCA_013389925.1 Aegithalos caudatus
AGGGCGGTCCGTGCCCGCGGCTGCCGGCCGCTCGCTGTGGCCGTGTCTCCGCGGTGCCGCAGGGTCGTGGATGACCCGCTCATTGATATTAAATGTCGCAGCGTTGCCCCGACCGCGGGAGTTAATTCGGACACCGCGGAGAGCGATTTCTGTGTTTTATTCCAGTTTGCCCGAAGTAGGGAACTGCATGGTAACACGCTGGCTCACCGATCAGCAAAACTTCCCGCTATTTATGCATTTCAGCAAAGGCATCAGCACCCACTGGTTACGAATTCCACAACTTTTCTATTAATGAGTACTCAAAGCGCTGTTTGCTGTTTTATCTCTCGTTTCTCATGCTGATCCGTCAGCTCCCCCTCCTGAGGGGATGTCACCTCCTGCTTTTCTCAGCCAAACCTTTCCTTAATTTCTGTGCAGCTTCACCGTCCAAACTACAGGGCAAATTAAGTGCTTGTAGCACAGCTGTCAGTAACATTCTGGTTTTTCTCCCTAGCTTGCTCTAGTTTCTACTCATCCTCACTTCCCTGTCAGGGAGGATTCCCAAGGAGGGATTTCATAGTGCTAAAGTGTCCAGAATTCACAGATTTCCTAAAGCAGTGAAGATCTGAGTGGCATCCACAAAGAAGATCAAAATCCATCAGCAGGAGTGTTTCACCATGGCTGTTTTTATTTTTTTTTTCCCCAAAAGAAAACCTTAGTAATTTTTACTTTTAAAGCAGTGATTAAAATTTTAATCTGTTCTGCAAGATTAATATATTTTTGTCCTTATTATTCTACTTGATGTAATGTCCCTAACAAAAGCCACTGCACATGAACATGTGATAGCAAATTCTGCCTTTAGTGAAACATCAAGGTTAAATTCAAGCAACAGGCTGTAAGTACATGCAAGGATAACAATCCTATTTGGAGCAACTGGGACAGAAATAGATGTCCTAAGAAAAAAAAGGGGGCTTGGAAAATGAGCAGAGTCTAAAATTTGACAGAGGGAGCCAATAAAACACATCTACAATCAAAATTATGCTACTTCTGCTTTCCTATCAAAACGGGAGTCTAGCTTTTGTCAATAGAAATGGGATTAAAAATTAAATACAGAATGGTCTAGACAGGCAAGAATACCAAGTTGATTAAAACAGGGGCAGGAAACAAGACAATCCTGTTCTAATCCTGATTCTGCTGTGTTCACTGTGTGATTAACCACTCCAAATACCCACAGCTAAACCCCCTTGTTTTAAAACACGGATAACAGTGACTTAATTAACAAATCCATATAACTCCCCTGGCTGTGAGTACATCTTGGGAAAAAAGAAAATACATTGTAAATGCTAAGTATTAACGTGGTTACTCCACCCTCTTAGCCAGCTAAATTATAAAAGAGTTAGAATAGCTGCTGCTTCCCCCTCTTTGGTTCCACAGTTATCTATGATAGCTGATCCTTAACACATGAAATAATTTAGCACCCTCCATAACATTTTCCTCAGCTTAGAATTTCCATTTATGCTTTAAAGCAGAATTAGGAGCTTAGATGCAAAGTAACCAATTCATTACTTTAAAAATCCATTATCTTCAGACCTGTTCTCTTCCCCTTGCTGTAATGGCAATCACTAGGGCAGTTTTACAGATAATATCTACAACTTGTGAATAGAAAATACGGGCATGGGTTGCTAACAAGCTGTTTGCAGTTTGTCATGTGGAGTGACCATCTTGCCAGAACCAGGACCATTCATTACAATATCTAATTCTGGCATTACAATATCTAATTCTGATATACACCAGGATCGCTGAGCTTTGAAGCTGGATTTCACTTTAGGAAGCTGTAAGGAGAACATAGGATGACAATGTCATTATGTCCATTGATTGTGGTAAATATGGCTTTATGGAAACAAATACTATTGTCCCATTTAGCTATGAGAGGACTGTCACTTTTCATGTTTCTTTTCAGCTTAGGTTATATTTAGTCCCTAGCTTGCTACTGTAACCATAAATTTACTGTTAGGAACTTTTCTCCTGCTTCTGACCTCAACAACAACCACTGCCCTTTACAGATTCTACAAATCCAGTAGCTACTGAGGTGTAAATGTTTCTCAAGTGTGGGTTTGTATACTTTTGTTTATTGACATTTTTTATCAGCACACTTAATTAAATCTGTGCACTACTGACCCTATATAAAATGGAAATCTATGTTTTGAGAGTCTTATCTACCAGCAGGCAAGAATTCTACATAAGTAAGGCATTAATTGTAGCAAGTAAATGTGTTGGTGGGTTGTTTTTATTCCCTCTGAGGAGGAGGCTTGTTGCTTTTATCAGCACAAAAACCAATGAGTTAAAAAAGCCCTCTTGGTCTCTCCCTGCTAATTGCTCAGGGTAACATATGAGCTGACAAATGTTTTACTAACTGTGCCTGAGATGCCAAATGCTCCACAGAGCAAGGGAGCTCCAGCAGTCTGGTGAGAAGTGCTGATTACTGCCCCTCACTTTGGCACAACTGACCCAGGCTATGCCACAATAAAAACTTACTGGAGCATTACAGTGTTTGTTTGTTTGTTTGTTTTTGCATGTTCTTGCTCTTCATTATTTAATAACACTCAAAGCTGCACAATTAATGCCATGTTATTTGCTAGTGCAGCTTCATAAAAACCCAGGTTCAACTCTATCCAGATTTTTTCAGCAGGTAAATATGAAAATGTTCTGCTTTTTTTGAGATGGGACACTTTCACCTTCCATTAAACAGAAGCCTGGATATGAATATGTTTTAATTTATTACTGTGAATACCAATACTGGAGCTGTTCTGTGAGGAACTCGAGTAGCTCAGTAATTACAGCAACAGATTGAGGGCCAATGGCTGTTTCTAATCCTCTCTAAACTATTAGACACTGACCTCATCCAAATCACTCCATCTCACTATTTCAGTCATCTTAGCAAAACATGTCTTAGCATTTTTCTTACCAGTCTGACCTTAAATGACCTTCTGTGGCCACACGTGATCACTGCAAAATCTATCAAGTAGGTGGGAGAGTTACAAAAACAAACTCTCAGGTTTATAACTCCCTTATGAAACCTTTCTATTACTTTTATTTACATTGGTCACATTTTTACTGCTTGTTTGAATGGGACAAGAGCCTCACAATGAGCTTCCTGGATTTATGTAATCAAGGAACCCAGTTATGAAAATATACTTTCTTCAGTGTGCAATATATTCTTTAAAAAAGAGTAAAATTTAATGGATCTTTAATATTTTCCAAATATCCATGGTTAAAGTGACAATTGCAAGATGTTTCCAAAACCAACAAAACAACAATGCAAGTTTTATGATAACCTGAGAGAGCTGATTTTTTGTTGGTTTGTACCTGGTAACTCAGGGGATCAGTCAATCCCAGAACAAGGTTACCAAATCCACATACACTAAAGCCCAGAGTGTAGGTGACTTTTCTTTCAGCAGTATCTCAAAAAGCCACTTGAACTTCATACCCAGCATAAATGCAGCCATCCAATATTACCACAATGGTGGGTCAGAACCCTCACTTCTTTTTTCCTTGTAGTTTGAGTTTACTTAGATGACACAAATTTACATTTAATTTGTTGTACAAATATATTGCTAATTCAGTGTTTAAATGCTGCTCTCCTCTTTGGCAACAGCATCAAATGAATACTTTAAACTCACATTTTGTGATGTAAAAATATTCATATAGGCACTATCATCAACACTTCTAATTGCACAACCATGAACTAACCCAAACAATTACCATTCTCTGAAACGTCTTATAAATTATTGCAGCTTATGGGCGGGTTTTTTTGTATGGCCGCTGATAGCAGAGCTCTGTGACTCAGTGAGTTAAACAGGCAGAGTTCCTTTGCACGGGTTTTTATCCCAGGTTTTCGTTACTCAGTGAGTTAAACACGCGCAGTTCCCATTGCACGCGTTTTTATTCCAGGTTTTCGTTCCCCGGGAATGCCGAGGCGGTGCCGCGGCTGCCGCGGTCTCCAGCGCCACCTGGCGGCCGTTCCGCGCCACTGCGGCTGCCGCTTCCCGGCCTCGTCCCGGGAGCCGAACGCGAGAAACTCAAACCTCAAACATTAACGGGAAAAATTCTCTCATCAACTTTTGAGAAGGAATGGTTCAAAAGTATGGTTCAAATTAATTTTCATGGCTGCATTCTCCTCCCTCCCCCCATTCCCCCCAACAATCCTGCTAAACAGTTGGACAAAGGGATTGTCTTTACTTTTAATTGAATTAAATTTCACGCAGACCATCAGCTACCTTCTGGACGATAACTTTAGCACTGTCACTGTGAATTTCTAATCAAACTGAGTAAAAAGCTTAATCAGCTTTGCCAGCTGCAGGTCATTAGCTAGTCCATCATCAATGCCTTTCACCTGGAGCTCGTTTCAGGCCTGCTATAAAAGAGCCTGACTTCCCTTAAAGTTGTGATAGTTTTGGTGTGTTGTGTAGGTGGCTGGGAAAGGTACAGTATTTTTTTTTTTAATTTTTTTTTTTAATATCTGTTTTGTAAAAATATGTAGTGTTTATTTGAGTGGAATATGTTTAAGCTACTAGCTTTTCTTGGTTTCGCTTTTCTTAAGCAGTGTTGTAATATGTGGGATGGTAAAACTGTTTTGGAGTTCTTGTAAATCTCTATTCCATCGATTTTTTTTTTTTTTATCTATTAAGTAATTTTGAACAATGCTAGTTAGTGTTCTTTATCTCTGATGCTTATAACAATAGAGAAGAATTCAAAGCAACTAAGAAAAGTGAAATGTAGTAAGAAAAGTGCTGTAATTTCCTGCAGAACTACTTAATGGCTTGAAAAGTGTATTTTACTTTTGAGGCCTGCTTTTACTAGAAGATGGGGTTATGAAATGTTCAAGCTAAGATTGTTATAAGTTATCTGTGTCTTATGTTGTTTATAATGCTGGTTTTATTCATGATGGGGGTCATGTTCATAGCTTAATTTAGTTCCTCTAGAAAGAATCTTATCTACAAATGTATGAAAAATCATAAGTTGTTTTTCATTGTTGGGTTCTGTTGCCGTACAAAAACTAAAAGATTTAACTGAATATTCAGCTGCTATTGTGTTTTTGAAGTATTACTTTGTTGTTGAGTATATTTATCATAAGTCGTAAGGGAGTAGTAGAATTGAATAGAGAGTAATGAATTGTATAGCATGGCTTTGTTTCTGTTCCAGGCTTTCCATTTTTAAGACTGCTTTTAACAATGATTTTTTTGTTCTATCAAAATTCTTGATTTTACATTTCACCCCAAACCCTATCCTGCTCCATCCCCCTTAAAGGGTGAACTCAAACCCTTTATTAGCTAAACCTAGGGGATACTTTCTTATTCTGGAGGGAGCCTGGCTGATCCTGTTTGGGGCTAAGCAGTTCTGCTCTGACTGCAGAGCTCTATAATGTGTCATGAGACCACCTAAATCAGGTAGAAATCAATGCTTTAGAAGCTAACTGAATTAACAGTATCTGATATCTGCCTCTATAAGGAAGTTGTAGATGCAGAGTTTGATGGCTTTGAGCGAGTTTTCAGTCCTGCAGGCAACAGTTTTATCTTCAGCTGCTGGCTTCCCTGCCAGTTTCCAACTGTATCCTCACCCACAGCACTGGCCACTCTCATTCTGAGACTGCTGGGCTAAAATGGCCTGCCCTGTTGACTCTCACCAAAAAGCAGATAGATTTTTCCAAAGCTTCTGGAAAATGTTTGTAAAACACAGACAACCTCCAGCCTTTTTGTGGTGGTTTGGATTTTTTTTTTCCTTAGTGTAATTGTTTCCCCCTAATACTTACTTTTGAATGCAAAATGAAAAATAAAAGCAATGAAGTGAACATGATTGAGTAAAATGGAACAATTTAAAGAGATAAAACAGAAGGGTCTAATCACTTAAATGTGTTCTTTATTCTTTCTATTTGCTTACCCTGGTAAAATATTCTGACATTGAGAATCCCAGTTTCATTTTCTCTGTAATTATACTAATTAATAGCTTTACTGGCAGATCAACAGCTTAGAGCCTAGTTTTTATTCTAAGCACAATTGGCTTTTATTTCATTGTTAAATATTCATGCTGTATCTCAAAATATAAAACTATTTCATCTCGAGTGCAAGATGTCACAAAGTGCCTCAGTAAAGATGGCCTGGAACCATATTTACTGCTTTGTGTCTATGATTTCAGTACTTAATAATAGAATTGATCTGTTTCCACAGACAAATTGTGCTATTCAATGGCCTAAAATATGTGCTCCAGAAAGCTTCCCAGCCATGGAACTTACCCCATGGCATTTGGTGTGAAGCACTGTGTGAAACTTTGCAAAGTCTTGCTTTAGCCAAACTTGGCCTGGATTATCTGTTCAGATGTGGGTTGATTCACCTGAAGTTTTTAGGTTTAAAAGTACCTCGTGAGCAAACCATCTTCACTCTGTACCAATTCTGCTAAAATATCAACTTGCACATGTGTTCTTGTTTAAGTCTTAACTTTGGCAATGTTAACTAAAAAATGCTGGTGTGAATTTGAGCAAATTCTTGTAGAAAATCTCAGCATCAATGGCTTGTGGATGTTTTCTTAAATTAAAAGAGAAAGGTGAATGGTTCTGAGCACTAAAACACTTCTTAGAATACTGCTTCTAAGTATTGACTCAGATTTAGGAGAGCAGCAAAATAACCACATTGTTCAGCACTCAGGGCCAGTTTTGGTGGACTGAGTCTGCCCCATTAGAGAATGGCTTAAGATAAATTGCTGGGGTGCTACTTTCTGCTAATTAGCACTGTGAAGGGAGCAGTACTTGTTAGCTTCTCAGTAATGATGAGAAGGTGAAAAAGTAGTTCAAACATAAATGGGTGCAACAGAAAAATTAAATAAGACTGTAGTGATTTACCTGGGTTCTCCTATACTCCTTATAAATGATGGTGTACTCTAGGTAGCTAGATAGTAATACTACTATAATAATTTCAACTTTATTTTCTTATGTTTTTATAGCTTTTGAAATATTTGTTTATTGCTTCTGTTATATTTTCACTTGGGGAATACAAAATTTTAAAAACCCCACGTATTTGTGTTTTCAAGCTATTTGTTAATCTTAATAGTCTTGGTAAACCCTAAATGTGGTAATAGTCCTGTGACAGGCACTGCAGCCTTTCTCATGTGCTGAAAGCAGAGCACTGAAGGTGCCTTTTCAGGGGTAACTAGAGCAGTACACTGAAAAGCTTTTGGCTATTTGATCTTTAGCAGTAATTAGTAAATACTAAATTATGCACCTAAACTCTGAACTACAAATTAGGATGGTTATGCATGTCTTCATTAAATAACTGTTTATTCATCATCATAGCAATGAGGACATAGTTAACTTCTGTTAGGCATTTGAGGTTGAGTGTTCTTTATTTTAATTGTTAACAGATTTTTTCACACTGATTATATCAAAGAATAGTAATATTAAAATTACAATAAGCCTCTTTTTTCCTGTGGTATGCAGAATGCCTTTGTAGTCTCAGGATCTGTTTTAAATTGTGTGGGCAGATTTGAGTAGCTGGGATCTGGTTTTGGTTTAAATTATCATGTTTAGATGAGTAATACTTTAGAAATACTTCTGAAAATGGCAATTTTAAAACACATTGTTGATTTAAGTAACGAACCATGGGATGACACTCTTTTTCCATGTGAGAAGGTCGGATTTTCTTTGCTGCTGTGATAAATGTTGGCAATTACTGGTCTTGACTTCTCATAGACTTGGCTTCATATGAAAAGGTATCATGAAGAAGGCTTATGGATTAAGGTTCACAACAGCAGACAAGGTATCTTGACTGGTAACATAGCAGAGCCCTGTTCTATGATCTGATGTGTCCAATGCAGGGAACTTGGTTAGGAAACAAGGGAATAGGAGAGAGAAGGACAGATTCCTACAGGAAGGCTGCCTGCTGAGCTGGGACTTGCCTGTCCCCATTTCTTATGTGTAATCTAAAATTAGAATAGAAGTTCCACTGGATTTCAGTGCCTCATCGAAACTTTTTATTTTATCATGGATTTTTTATATCTGCTGTTTGTGAGGTTTGCATTTCAAGATGTTTAGTTATAGTTGTACTCCCTTCTAATACCTTGATATTTGTTGTATTTGGGGAACTATTTAAATTAGCTGTTTTTATGGCAGGTTTGTGCTTTGCCTTTAGACTTCATTGTATTTTACTCTTAGGGTTGAGTGGGTAAGACTGTTTTGCCTATGTGGTTCTGTGCTACTCAGTTTCCATTAACTTCAGAAGGAAGTTATTCTAATAAAGTTTTTCATAGAGATCATTGATGTGAATGAAATTAAATCATGTTTCTTTTCAAAAAGACATGTAAAAAGTTCCTGTTAGCTCGTACAAAACAATTGCCAGCTGAAGTCTTACTGCAGTTTAAGTGCTGCTGAACCAGATGAAATAATGAAGAAAGCATTGAATGTGCCATTTTTTGCTGCATGGTGCATTTTCTATCCAAGCTGGTGAGACAGGTGTCCTTTCCCCAGGTAACTGAAGTTCAGTGTGGTTTGGACCTCAAGTTGAAGGCTGTGTTTGCTCCTTGTGCTATGGAAAACAAGTTTTCCTCCTTCTGCTATGAAAATATAGCAGGGTGGATCAGAACCGATATTGTTTCTTTTCCTGTGTCAATTTAATTGTATATTTAATTTCTCAGTCAGCTTTCAGTAGTGCTGCAACTGAAGGGCTTGGCTGTTCTCTTGGCTCTTTCCTGTCCCTGCCTGGTTGCCTGGTATTAGTGAGAGATTTCTGTAGCTCCTCAGTGACTTGATTTAATTTACCACTAACCATGGTTAGCTTTGATCATGGTACAGGGTCATGTTCTGTGTAACTGTAACAATTCCTTGCTGATTGAATGACTGATTATGAAGATTGTTTTTTCTGTATCTCATCTTTCTAAGCTTTACTTCACTGCTGTATCCTTTCCCACAAGTCATTTTATTAAGTCTAAATGACAATAAGGGCAGGTAGTGTTTTTTCACAGTAAATAATTATATACCGCATAACTTTTTACATACCAGTAACTTTTCCTTTGGATTTTATATTCTTATGATGTTTTAAGGGAATTCAGGCTTTTTAACAATAGCAACTCAGAGGTTTTGAGAGTTGTGATATGTAAATATTTTATGTGAGCTGAGTAATGCATTGTTTTGTGCTCAGGGCTCGCGTGTATAATCAGACAATAGCTTATCTGCCATTGACTGTTCCAAAATCTCAGACTAATCTGATATTTCTGATCTGCCTTGGAGTTGCAAGAATATATGAAAAAGAGGAGGTGGAGGAAAGAAAAAGTACATCTTGTAGAACACAAACAATTGCTACTTTTTACTCTTATCTTACAAAGAGTATTGGTTAATAAAGCTGATTTCCACAGGAAGTAAAGCCATTCTGTTGCCTTGAGGTCTGTTCAGTGATATAAAGTATTATTTTTTTAGTTGCATAATTAGTTAAAAGGCAAGGTTATCAAAATTGAAGACGTAAAGCTTTAATCTTTACAGACAGTAAGCTGGGCCTTTAGTATCCATCTCTTGTGAACTCTAACTGCAGGGTTTTTTGTAGTGGTTTGTTTGATCCTAAAGTGTTGTTTCATGAAGTATCATAGCCTTGTGACAAAAGTTAGACTGAAACTAGTTTTATCTAGAATTACCATGAAGGCTATTCCCAAAAGCTATTATTTTGCTATTATTATGCAAAAAGTAGTGGGTACTTCTAATATTGTGACTTTATTGGTGTGAAAGGGAGCTTCCAAGACGTATGTTTAGAAAAGACTCGTTTGTATCAGGCAGTGACAACTGCTGAATTTAGGAATTTGAGTCTTCATTTCTTCCTTGGGTTTCTGAGGCAGTGAATGTTGTGCTGTGCACCGGCTTCAAAAGCAAAATCTAATTAAACCCTGATGTAAAAGAAGAGTCATCAATTGCCAGGTTTAGGGGAAGGGATGATTCATTTGGCTGCTTACAGTACCCAGCCTGGAAGCTGCTCATCAGAAAACTCCCATCACTTCTGGGGGGAAAAGTGTGCAAGTCCTGTAATTAATTACAGCAGACACTCATTACCTCATGTCTTCTGCTGAGGCTGGTTTTAACACACTTAGCAGATCTTAACATTAAGATTTTAACTCTTGATGTGTAGATTCTGTGCAGTTGAGAAGGTGAATTTTCTCAAGTGATTCACTCTCAAGACACTGTGATCTCAGAGTATTGCCATCCCAAATCTATTTAGATGTTATTCTCTTTCTAGCCTTGACTACAAGATTTTCAACACCTGTATTTGACAAAACCATTTTGAAATTCTGTGACTTTCTTCTCTGAATCTCTGCTCTGCTGCTCCAATTTACTAGTTGAACCATATTGATACTCAGGATCTGCAAGAAATTTGAGGCCTGAAGGAACAGACACTCCTTAAAAGTTCTTCATACTTAAATTTCTAACAGACAAATTCAGTCTAGGGATTTATTTATTATTTCAGATGCTTTTGCACTAGCCTCTGAGTTATATCTCCCTCCTATTGCCATAATTCTGGAAGATGGACAGCCTGATCTGAGCTTTCTGAATTCAACCATATCACTACATATGATCTACACAAATATTACATTATAATCTCTTGTCTTGTTTTTACTCTAAATTCAGTGTGTTCTTATGGTTTCAAGGTACTGCTGCTGATTAGCTGGACAGTTAATGAAAAGTATAATGAAGTTTAAATTCAGAAGTTTTTCAGCACAAAATGTGAAACTCTAATAAAAGAGAATCTATGAGCATTATACAAAGTTAGCAAAGAAGTTATCTCTTGTTCAGTGTATTAGAAACTCGAATTA
>WEIU01012153.1:6986-34396 GCA_013389925.1 Aegithalos caudatus
TCTCCCATTGTGTCAGGACCTAAAATACTGAGAGTTGCTTTGTTTCTTAGAAGTTGACTTTCAACAGAACTTGGCAGATATTATATATGTGGTTCTAAGTACAGGTGAAATATTTCTCCAGCTGTAGACTGGCAAACACAAAGGTTTTCACAATGATAGCACTTCCTAAAGAGCCTAATGAAAACTAAGACCAATTAAAAACCGTTTTTATACTTAAATGTGTAACATCAAATCAATGCAGGATGACACAAGTTAAATAATGCTGTCAGTAGCAACAGTAAAATGATCTAAACAGAAGCACAGGTAACATACTTTTCCTAATTTTTCCTCCTAATACCATAATGTATTGGAACTGACATAAGAAATTACCTATAAAAACAAACGAAATCAAGAGAGATGAAGTGAAATTTACTTGGCTGTTTCACCCACGAGCACTCACTACAGAAATCATGTTTATAAGTAAAAGCACATTAAACAACCACAGTGATCTAAAGCTCTGTCATATGTTCCCCTCTGTCAATAAAGCAAAGTAATTTACCAGGGTATGACAATTAGGTTAAGAACCTGCTCGAACAACTACTGTAGCAACTCAGAGCAGTCAGCTTCACCTTTAGTAATAGGGATGTGAAATTACAGCTATGCTCTGTATTTCAGGTTAATTAACCAAGACACAGTATCAGATCACTTACTTAAAAAAACACGGCTATTCACACAGACAATTCCAATGGAAGCACAAAAAGCCAGTTAAACAACAATCCTAAGGGGATGTAATTCAACTCTACATAATTTCAGGGGTTCCTAAATGGTCATCTTAAGTGACTAAGAAAGCATCACTTAAGTGACTAAGTTAGTTTAGCTCAACTTTGCTGCATCTACAAGACTGATGGAGAGGCAGGGAATGTGAGGGAAGGAAGGGCTGAAAAGGCATTAAAAGAAGATCTGCATTTGAAAGTGTTTATCACTGAAATGCATGCCATAAAACTTCCTTTTTTCAAGTCAGAATAAAAACATGTTTTCAATTATAATTTCACGAGGTGTACAAAACCCCATATATAACCATTTTGGACTTTTTAAAAACTGTCTACTAACTACTGTACTTCATACTGACATTTCCAAAACAATTAGTGAATTATGCTCCATGCAAAAGTTGCCTCAGGAAAAAGAAAATTTTGCTCAATTACAGTAACAAATTTAGCAGAGGCTTCTCTGAGGCTTACAGGTGTGAGAAACACAGGTCAATAAATACAGCTCACGAACATGAGAGCAGATATTTGCATACTGTTGTATTAAGTGAACAAGTATTAATTTATCACCCTCCATATCAAAAAGGAAGATAAAACTGAGTTCTCCTCACTATCTGCAAACACCAGCATACAAAAACTGTGAGTGTTTAAGAAATTAAATACTTAGAATATTAAGAAATTAAATCAGCCTAAATCTACATCATTTAGGATTTTATGAGGTTTTATGAGCAGCCCTGCAGACAGAAAACACTAACTGACCACTACTCAAGTCCCACTAATACTGGCTGTCTTTCAGTGCTCTCATTTGATCTGGCTGGTGTTAATTGTCCTAGTGTTTTTTCAAAATATAATTGTTTGCCACCATGCACTGAGGAATAAAAATGGGCAATGAAGTACAACTGTCCTCTATGCTGATATTTAAACATATTTTCACAAAATAGTTCTCTGTTAGATAGCAACATTTTTATCAATGAGGTTATATATTTTATCTCTATTTTTCTTTTTAATGAGAAGAATGTAACACAACACACACAAATACATAACACTGTTTCAGTATGTCAGTGATTTTTGACAAACTTAGCCAAGTTAAAGAGGATGGACAGAACTTCTTGCTTTCTAAATAAGCTGACATCTGTAGGAACAAAAAACTTACTTTTCCTATGACCAGAGAAACATCTGAACAGCAAATTATATTATCAAGATAAATGGCATGTCACACAGAGCAATTTCTCTAAACAAAAGAACATCAAATGGTACACAGCATCTATTGAAGTTGAATCTTTTAAATCCCCACAAACTAAAGTGCTCTCTGTAGTATTCTGCAAGAGGACTGTTTTTTCTCCTCTTTTTTTTAAGCTTTTTTTTCAAACTGAGATCTACTATATAGGGAGACAACCACCTTAATCAAGTGAAGAAGCACTAAACTGACATAACTCATCCCGATGCAGTGGTTACAGAGAAAAACTTCTGAGGAAAGGGTTAATTACTTAATAAACCCCATAAATTATAACTTCAGGATACAAACCAATAGGGAGAAATTAATAGTGGGGGGGAAGGCACAATTAACCCCAAAACCATTTGTTTGCCAACAGGAAAATTCATAGCAAAGTCTAAACTAGAGAGAACTATACCATACCTCTGGACGACTGAGGAATATTTCATCAAACAGACTCCTAGATTCCCTAAACTGGGCGTGCTAAGCATGTAAAAACAGAAAAACATAAGACAAATGCAACTGAAAAGCATTAAGTAAAAGCCATTCATTGCAACATACAAACAAAGTCATTAAACTGTTAGCAGTATTTTTGTCCATTTAAATTGCCCTTTCAAAACTGACCTTGAGAATTTGCAAAGAAAAAGCCAGAATAACTAATGCTATGACTACTGATGACACAGGGCTAGTATAATTTCTTTGATAAAATGAGATATCTGGGAGCATTTCAAAGGAATATATGTTTATACACAATCTATTCCTGGAAGATGAGCAACATAAAGAAGATAAAATTATAAAATTATTGAAAATTACAGTAAACGTTTAGATTATTCATTATCTGTTGATAGAGGTCCTATATGAAGTATGATCACATTAAGGATCTTTTTAAGTGGTCTGCATGATTTGGGAGAAAAAATATGAAAGCGGCATAGTAAGTGTGCTGCCCTTCTATGTAATTTTCCTCTTTTTTGCTTAATGAGTAGATTTGAACCTTCACTGCATACTTTGGAGTACACCATGAAAATGATTAGCTTCACACATTGCCCAAGGTAACATAAGAACATTTAACTTTTTCCAACTGTTCATATCATTGCAGTAAAGCGGCAATATATCCTCGTTCACTAGGAAGAAACCAGAAGTTTGCAACACAGCAGAGTTCACATTTCTAAGCATTAATTTCATAAGGCTGATAATAAAAACTGAAAAATCTACATGTTATATAATTTGTCTGTGTTTTGTAGTACGTAACATGCAGGTCAGATAATGTCTGCAGCTGTCACTTGTGAAAGTGAGAAACTTTGTACTACTGTTACATAATTAAGTTACTTATCTGTTCTTTCATGGGTATTCAGAGCTAAACCTTTCCCCTAAAGATGGCAAACCACCACTCAAAACTCTAACAAGAGCCTTCTTTCTTATTCCAGCCATCTGCCACATTAAGACAGTCTTATTACACAGTCTTAGTCAATCTCAGTGTAAGTCCAGAGGTATTAAATAAGGTAGGGATTTTGTGGTAGCATCACATGGTAAGATAATTAAAACAGCAGTAATTAAAACTGCACTGGCACATAATTTTAATATCATCTACAAAACTGAAACTCAGCTTCAGTGTTTCTTACTTTTTCCCCAAATCCCAACTTTGCAACCTTAATGCTGTTTCTCTAATATAGCTTGTGTGTGTGCACTCATTTGCTTAAAAAAAAAAAAAAGAAGCAAACAGCAGAATTACTGTCAAACTTGAGCTCTTCAGCAGTTAGCAAGAATGTGATTTTCAGACACACTTCTGATACCAACTTAGTATCTTTTATCTATACTAACTTAGAATCTTTTAGTCAATCTCTGCTTTGGGGGAATGATAGTGTGTTCCTACTGATTTTTCATGAGTGAAATTCTTCTGGTGTCAGCACATAGTTCTTGAATTTCAAGCTCTCCTGTATGTTCTAGCAAAACAGATTGTGAAAAAGTTTCTTTCTCACTTCATCACTGTATCCATTCCTCTCGCCTCTTACCTCCAGATTCCTTTTCCTTTCCACTTCACTTCCTTGTGTCCCCACTTGGGTCCCTTTCTCCACAGATCTGAGTTAATCTTTTTCCCTTCTGTTTCTCATTTAAGTCTTTCTACTCTGTCCATACCATTGCTTTCCATTCATCCCTGCCTTTTCTTATTTTGACTTAGACCCATCCTCTCTGATCCCTGCTAGAGCCAATTACTTCCCTGCTCAATCAAAACCAGATTTCTCTTCCCACAACATGTAAGGTTCAGAGGCTCATCCATTGTCCTCCCTCCACCCACCACTGAAGAGAGCTGAACCTAGTGGCTTTCCCCTTCCCTTCTAACTGAAGGCTGAGAATAATAGTACTGCTCCAGGGCACACCAGAAATTGCTATTTCTCAGGTCCAATGTTTTCACCAAAAAGCAGCCAAGAGCAGCCATAAGACATATCTACTTTTACTTCCGTAATTCTACTCTGATAGAGAATATTTAAGAATGTTCTCTGGGAACAGCACACCTGAACTCCCACCCCCTTCAGAGCTGTGAGCAGCCTAAACTTTTTCATGCAAGGCCATCTCCTTGCATTTACAAATCTGAAGCAGTATGTATCAACTTAGAAAACTAATTTTTCAAAAGTGTGGTTTGACCAAAACTAAGCACACTGTTTGAGGAAGGGCAAAAGATGTTTCTGTCACAGTGACCTGAACTTGTAAGAAAGAGTAAATAAAAGTTTAAAATGACAAGACAAAAAATACTTGTTCTGTTTTGGGGTTTTGTTCATTTGTTTCGCTTTGCTTTATTCTGGAAATTGGCTGAACCTCAGGCTGAGTTGTCAAGAGAGATTGTTTGTATGTCTGAAATTGGTGCTTCATAGGGCTCTACTCTACAAGTTAGGGTTTGGATTGTTAACACTCCAGATTTGTAACTTCAGAATAAGAGTTTGATTCAGACTAGTATTTCAGCAAAAGTTTTACTTATGTGACAAGCAGTAAGGACAGACTACAAAGAATCCATGCCTCTGTTAGAGCAGATAAAATGCGACAATGGAGATCATCCCCTCGCTGCTAAAACTTGGCAAGTCAAATCTCTGTGGTTTCCTACCGAATTCAGTCCAACAGATTGGTGTGACACTGTCACTGGTGATGCTACACAAACCCACTAACATTAGCTGTGCATACCTTAAAGTGAGTGTTGTGCACGGCGAGCATTGTGCAGCAGTCAAGGAAGGACCTGTCTCCTGCTGGGTAGTAAAATTGTTTTTCCAGTCACAAGCACACCACAGCCAGTAAGATTTTAAATGTATATCAAATGTAATCACATTTGATCTCAAGGAGGAGATTTTTAGTGAAAGCATGGCAGCCTTTTTTGGGTATAGTATATTATGGTCAATACTACCAAGCAGCAGAATTTCCACTTTCCAGAACTTGAGAGAAAAGAAGAAACTTGCTTAGAAAACTAACGTTTACCACTAATTGCAGATAGCAATCTTCTGTTTTGAAGACTGTATCCATCATAAGGTTAATTCTTACAAAACTAGAAACACTGAATATATGCCTATTAACTGCTTACCACAACTCATGTAGGGGCTTTTTTAAGCACTCGGAACATTTCTTTGAACTTCAGTATTTCAGTTTCCATAGATCAAACAACAGGAACCTTTCCTTTTAAAAACTATATGCATGATTTGGGGTCATGACCCTTCCAGACTGTTGAAATTCTCCCTTCCTCTGTAAAAGTCTCTGGTAAATCTTTTGGTTTTACCATCCACAACAGTACACATTAGTGATAACTCTACAAAGTAACATTAATAGGGAATAACTAATTAAAAGCTGACAGAATACTGGATAAACTATTAAAACAGGGCAAAATTTGGCTTTTAAAACTTTTTGGACAGCTATGTCTTTCTAAAGACTGAATAGGATGTGCTTCTCACAGTATTTACAACTAACTTACACTATCCATATAAACCTAAACATCCAAAATACTTACAGCCCACCATCATTATAGTAGTGGGTTATAATATGGGCCCAATTGTTATATATAATTAGCCTAACACATTTCCCAGAACTGAAATTCAGAAGAACTGTATCACTTACTCGCTGGGCAACTTCAGCTGCAGCAGCTGCCATGGCTGCAGCTTTGGCCTTCTCTGCTTCATCGTAGGTAGGAAGAGAGGTAGCTACACTGTATGGAGGTGGTACAGGATAAAACTCATTCTGTGTGTCTGTTCAAAATAAAGAAGTTATTTATTTTTAAACCAAAAAGATGCCAAGAATATTAACTTTCACATGCACATAATTATTTACCTTTGAAGTATTTTTCAGAGGCTGAAACTGAGGATATTTGCATTTTAAGTCCTTAAAAGTATTTATAAAGAAAAACTTCTAACAGCTTGATGGTACTCTGAGCTGCTACCCAAGGCAGAAACCTTAACATAGATGCTGGCAAGGAGTCAACAAATTTATGAAGAAAAAAATCATATTTTAGTTAGTTATATCCCCAGGCATTCCAACCAAATTCTTTTTATCCAACCATACAAAAGATATACACACAAAAATCTTTTAAAGAAAAGTTTTTAAATATCACTATTAATCCATTACTTCAGTCCAGTAATAGCCCTGTTGTATTCTTATTAGTGTGGCCTTGTTGTCAACTCCAGTTGCTCTCTGAAAATCTGTTTCTCCAAGATTTCAGTTTCAACACATTTAAAATTTGTTCCATCAAAATAGACCACAGACTTCATTATTCTGTGTTGAGACAGTAAGACATCACCATATAGAATTATTAACAATATTAATTAAAAGTACTTATAATATGCTTTGAGCTTCCTCCTACAGCCAGCAGTAGCTCATTAAAAGACTGTTTATGTGGTAAAGATTTGTCAGCACAGGTCACATGGCCAACAGATTTGTCAGCACACCAACACAAGGATGTTATATATAGAGATAATTCCACACAGCTACGTGTTATACTTGCAAACACTGTCTCAAAGAACAGGGACAGGAAACTGTTCTTTTAACAAACATTAAAAAATTAGGTTGGCAGTTACTCCTAAAATATTTATTTGGCACATGGAAGACAAATCCATGCAACTTTACTTAAACAGAAATTTGGATGCTGCCTGCTGTTAAGTCTCCCATATTGCCAAGAAAAGTCACAATCTCTGAAGAAAGGGAGCAGTGAATAAATGGATAAAGAGATCCATTACTCATTTCTCAGGAGAAGTTTAATCGAGACCCTTTAAAGCAAAATTAACCTTTTCATGGCAGTATTTTCACCAAACCATGTCACACATTAAAGAAGTCTGAAGAGTTTTTTATAAAGAGGCAATGAAAATTGCTAATGAGGTCTCATAATGGAGCACAACTCAAAGACGTAGATTAGATGTGGAAATGAACTATAAGCAGACTTAAGTAAAACCTATTAAACTAATTAATGAACATCCACTTAGTCTGGCAATTTGGAGCAATCAGCATAATTTACAAGTGTGCTTCTTCTGAACAAACCAAAAGGCTGCACATCCAGGACAGCTTTTCACTGCAACTGTGTGCATGAAAAAAAAAATAGACAGCAGCATCAGACCACTTTGAACCAAGGGCTGATTCATACACACTTGTCCCTGACAAACTGCTATTTGAGAAAAATACCTGAGGTTGCAGCTGCTTCCACAGCTATGCTACAGTAAGGAGGAGGGGAAGTATCTGCCTCAGGTAAGGCTGCTGGCTGCGGAGGCTGCGCAGTCTCTGCAGATGTCGAAGGCTGCTCAGCTGCTGAAGACTCTGGGGCGTCATCCTCATTGTGAAGCTTGGGAGAAAAACACACAAATTTCAGAGGCACTCAGGAAATACGTCCCATGACAACCTAATGCTTGCAGAGACGTGTTCAGAGAGAGACAAGATTACTCTCATCAACAAAACAAATTATTTACAAAACAGCACATGACCACTTCAAGTAGTCCAGTTAAATTCTTTAAGCAATCAACTAAAGATTATCTTAACCACCTTGCCTTTTTTCCCCCAGGAATGGTTTTCTCCTCAGTGATTTTGATGGAGTTTTAAAAATCTAGAGCTTTCCATGTTTACCATATGGCAAAATACTATTATATGAATATTTTAACATCATTATATTTTGTTCTTATGTACAGTCATAAAATGTATTAACCTATTTTAAAACACATCAGGTGAGAAATACTGCTGTTTATTGTATTCATCTAAAAGAAAAAGAACTAAGACACATTTCTACTTCTGTAACTGGGACTTTCATTATCTTTTTTTGTCAAAGAGCTTCTCCATGTTAATTCTAAGGCGTCTCAAAATATTCTGCTGTTCTTTATGCTCTGGAAACAATCCTTTCCCTACAAAACTCCAAGTTTCTGGTTTGGTATTTTTTCTTGATTAAGATACAGATGTACTTTATGTACCATGTAAAATAAGAATTTGGATAAGGAAGAATGCTGATCAAAACTATGGAATTCAGAAGCAGTAGCTAATATCTTTCCTTAAGAAACACAATTTTGATTATTTTACCTAACTTGATAGTTCTTAGAATGTACCAAGTTTTTAAAAAGAAAGAGTACTAGAATTAAAAAAGTTCTAGTTCCCAGTAGGGTGAACTACAAGATAAGATGCCTAGAAAGCAATAACTGATGCACCACATGTAAAACCCAGACTGAAAAATAAGATTAAGTTAAACATATCTAAAAGAAGAATTCTATAACCTCAAACTGATTCTTTTTACAAACGCCCTACAACAAAAAAATTATTTCAGTAACAAATATTAAGAATATAACTACAATTAATTCCTAATAGGCAAAGTATAATCAGATTCCTGGAAAAAGTGCCTTCTGAAAAAAACACCAAGTTTCTTATTAAGCAGTGTAACACACCAAAATTTCTTTGATATGCAAATTATATCAAAGTTCACAGAATGGTTGAGGTTCAAAGGGACTCCTGAGCCCATCTAGTTCAACCTCTCGGCTCAAGGGGAAGCACTTACAGCTGGATGTATGAGACCACATCCAAACACCTGTTGAATACCTTCAAGGATAGAGACTACACTGGCTATGCAGAAAACCTGTTTCAGTGCTCAGTCACCTTCACATTACTAAAAATAAGGGGGGAAAAAAAAAATGTTTCCTGATGCTCAGAGGTCACTTTCAATAGAAATGATAAGTGTTTTTCAGGGTTTCTGGGTCCTGAGCAATCAGGTCATTTAATGCCTAAACAGTGATCCAGGAGTAGCAGTAATATGAGAAACATTTTTAGCCACTTCAAGTAGTTAAAGCAAAAGAAAATAAAAGCATTTCAAAATAACCCAATATATTCTGGGATACAGAAAGCAAGTGAGAATACAAACCACTCAGCTCGAAAAAGGTTGATCAGGTCAGAAAAGCAAGTGAGAGCTACAACTGTTATGGTTTTAAATTAAGCACAATAATTCACAAGAAAGTACTGCAATGGATAAAGCCAAAATAAACCCATTGTTAAAACTAATTTGATTAACTAAGGTATACAGAACAAAACTCTACAAGCACGGTTCTTTTTCTAATGGCTGGTACACTCACCCTCATTTGGGATGGGTGTGTAGTTCTGATACCCCACCAAAACAACCTGGTCTTTGGGCAGGGGAAAAAGTAAAGCCAACTTAAACGGATCTCTGTTACTTCCATTCTTCCTCTCCTGCCCTCCACCTCTTCAATCACTGCAACTTTTTTCCCTACCACACCACAGTAAATGCTGTCACTGTTCTGAAGATACAGAGATCCACAAGCACATCATTGGTCAAAGAGCATATTACTCCTAAAAAAACCACAAAAACACGCAACAAAAATCTTGGCCATTCCCCAGAAATTTAATTTTACATCTTCTACATGTTCTCGTGAAAGCTGTTTAACTCCAAATTATCTGTAATATACTGACAGTGGAGTAATTTAGTAGATGATGGAGTTAACATGAAGATCAGACAAGAACATGTACATGAGACTTCTTGCCTTCAAAGACAAAGTTAATGAATCATTCAATGGTTATAGCAACTGCAATTAGGAAATGGAAAAATTCCATCCTAAGCATTCCATACAAGAGAGACTCGTTAAACCCTTTAGTGCCACTCAAAGTGCCTTTATTTTGTAAGACTTATATTTAGGAAGGAAGTATTTCTAGTTATCCTCTCTTTATTATAGAGGCATCTCAGAAATTCTGAAAAGCACCAAGGTTATCCTAATGCAGCAACTTTAAGAAAAATCTTCACCCCTTTTATTAAGAAAAAAAAAAGCACCAAAAAAAAAAACCAAAAAAATCCACCAAAACTAAAAAACCCACAATAATTGGATTAAGCAGCTTGAATGTTTACAGCTAGAATAATAAACACAAGTTGTTCCATGAACACAAACTAGCTTTTGTTAGTTCTTGTTCAAGTGTCCTGTACCCTACTTTCTCCTCAAGGCAGTAACTTAGCTTCTTTCTTTCAGAGGACTACTTTGCCGAGTAAAAAAAAAAACAAAACAAAACCAAAAAACCCACCACCCCAACTGCAGCAGAACTTGCCCCAGTAAATGAAATTTTGCCCACACCAGCAGGGTAGACAGCAGTGGTTATATCATTTTGTCTTGTAGCAACTCTGCCTGTTCTTCACAGGGCACTGACTCTCTGAAGTCACCGGGAATCTGACTACCTTTAAGCCTCCCCGCTTCACTTTAATTTTGGATTCTACTGGTGGAAAATTTAGAAGTTATTTTTGGAGACAGGGGAAGAAGAGGCCTGACACTCTTCATAGGCTTCATTGCCATAGAAACCAAGCTAAAAACAACCAGAAAGGAACAGAAAATATCTGTTTCAAGGCATTACTTACCCTATGTACTTAAATGTCACCTGAAGCAGCATTTAACATTGAAAGTATATAAATAGTATCCAAGATTTTTTTTTCCAATAGTAAGAATGTTTCACCTAATTTTTAATTAGAGGACTGAGGAGAACTCACAGTTCACCATCTCAGCCCCTCCAAGCCTCCAAGGAACCATTTTTTGGAAGTAAGCAATATAGCTGCTTTTGTCAAGATTATAGTCAAAACAATTACCAAGACCTATTAAATAGACAACTGTAAATTAGTACCCTCCCCTATTCCTTCCCTCACATATTAAAAGTGGGTGACACTGCAGTTTTTTTCCTTCATGTTTTAGTCTGTACTTGGGGTCTCTGGCTGACTATATGGAGCTTTACTATAAAAAGGAAAAGTGAGTACTTTGCTATTAGACACATTACTCTTGAACTGTTAATGCCAGTATTTCAATCCCTATTTTTGCAGCCCTCAAACTACAGAATATGAAAGGCTCATATTCTCAAAAAGTATCTATGATAGGACATGTAAAATTCAAAGATCAATTGAGGAGCAATGGCTGTTCTGCCGACAATGACTCAGTCTCATGGTAACTAGAAAAGGACAGGACAGGAACAAAAGGAACAGCACAGGATAACATAATAGTTTCCCTTATATGATTTTTACCCTATACTATCTTCAGTTTCCTTCCCAGAAAAGATCTACAAAACCGTGATTCACTAACTAATTTCAGAAGAAGTTAAAATCAGTGCTAGACCTTTCAGCACCAAAATATTGTATAAAATACAGCTATCTTTATTTTCTACTTCTACATTAATAATTTATTTTTAAAATAAATTATTCTTACACAGTGTACACAATTATTCCTTCTACAATTGATTTCCTTGTCTATTATTTTGTATAATTATTTTCAAAGTAATCAGATGCAATATCTGAAATCAGCTGACAGCTTACAAAGAAACATAACCCATGAGAAATGCTTAGAATAGAAGCTTTTACTGAAAGGATGAATGCAGATACTTTAGATGTTTAGGTTTATCAAAATAAAAACTAAAAGTGGAAGATCTCATTCTCTACTTAACACCTTTTATCTATCTGCAGATAGTAACTTTATCTGTCCTGCAGGTGTTGGCTTTCCTGGCTAAACAGTTTGCTTCATTTCTGATGAACTAATTGGACAAGAGTGGCAATATAAGCAAGTTATTCAATTATGCCATTTAAAAGAAAATCAGGATACAAAAGGATACAATGTCTGTTATCTCTTGTACCAAAAATGCACAAGATTAGAAGGATGCTCTATGATAAAGTGCATGCTACTTCTAGTCATAGCATACAAACACCATTCAATTTCTGTTACCTGATTTTTCATTACAAAATCTGCACTTTACAATTTATGGAAAACAGTACATTATAAAATTATTGCAATTAACTTTAACAGCATATTGCACATATTTTAAAAAGCCTTTTTATCAACATTTTTTTTACACGTACATGATTTCTTTAGCATAGCACAAAATTATGCAGGGGATACTGCCATACAAGTAAAAAACAAAACCCCAAACTAACCAGCTAACTTTTCCTGTTTTTTTAATACCTTTATTACCAGCTCATCTTGTCAAAATATGAGTTTTAGGTAAATTTTGGCAGTGATGGTTCTCTCTGGAGCACCACAGAGCTACACAAGATTCTCATTAGCAATCACAAATTACAAAGCACCTTTCAAATGAAATGACATTTTTGAAGAAGCTTCTGACTCGTCCAGCTTTGACTTACACTGATGAGTTCATAGGTTCTTCCAAACTGTATTAAAACTAATACAATACACAGAAATTCCATGATGTTGGACCTAATACTTTGCTTCAAGTAAAACTGGAGAGACAACCAAGTAGATGATGCGAGTTCAACTTTTGCATGCAAAACTCCATTGATACACATCCTTCACAAAAAACAACACTCTTGGCAAAGTGAGATTTCTCCTCTTCACTTGGTAGAAATTCCTTTGGTCTTCTATTATCAATTTTTAAGATTATGACAAAAGGTCAACCAAAAATATCCATTTATTGCAGCTTCTAGCATTGGAGGGAAAGGCACGACAGTGCAGAGCACAAAAAGAACTCTGACATTTCTGCATTAGATTAATGACATCTTCCATACTGGTACACACATATTTATTCCACAGAAATCATAACATTATAAATATGATTGTTGCAACAAACAGTGGGTTTAAAAAAAGCTATCATCTTCAAAAAGCTAACAGGGAGCTTTTCACATCTCTGTTTCACCTGATGTTTTCATTTGCTGAAAAATTCAAGTCCTTTTATGCTTGCTTACTGGTAGTGATTTGTAAGTCTCCACTAAACTGCTCTCTACAAATGAGGCATGAAAACAGAGATCTCTTCTACATAAAAATAACTTCACTTCAACAGATACTGACTGCAAATTTAATGTTTGTTTTGTAGCCACATACTGCATTTCTCAGCTTTTCTGGACTAAAAATAAGATTTATCTGTAAATAGCAAAATCTTAACCCTGTTTTTTTCAACGCAAAAAAAATCTTGAAATAAGATTTGATTCTGAACCTGTTCGAAAAAGAGTTCATGTTTCTTTTTTCTGAATGCCACCTAATAGTATCAACTGCTCATATTATCAGGTTTTTTTTAATTATTATTTTAAGGAAAACACATAAAACCTATATCATTAAACCATAACCACCATGAATAGAATCACAGAATGGTCTGTGTTGGAAGGGAACTTACAGAAAACAGAGTTCCAATCCACCTACCACGGATAAGGACACCACCTTCCACCAGACCAGACTGCTCAAAGCCCCATCCAGCCTGGCCTTGAACAATTCCTCAGATGGGGTGCTCACAGCTTCCCTGCACAGCATGTTCCAGTGCCTCATACCGTTCACAGGAAACAAGGTTTTCCTATATCTAATACAAACCTAACCTCCTCCAGTTTGAAGCCATTCCTCCTTGTCCCGTCACTGCCTGTCCTTGTAAAAAGACCCTCTCTGGCCTTCTTTTAGGCCCCCTTTAGGTGCTGAAATGCTGCCATTAGGTACCTGCAGAGCCCTCTTTTCTCCAGGCTGAATAATCCCAATTCTCTCAGCCTTTCTTCATAGGAAAGCTGCTCCATCCCTCTCATCATCTTGGTGGTCTCCTCTGGACTCTCTCCAACAGCTCCATGTCCTCCCTGTGCTGGGACCCCAGGGCTGGATGCAGCCCTGCAGGTGGGGTCTCAGCAGGGCAGAGCAGAGGGGCAGAATCCCCTCCCTGGCCCTGCTGCCCACGCTGCTTTGGATGCAGCCCAGGACACGTTTGGCTCTCTGGGCTGGGAATGCCTATGGCTGGGTCATGTCCAGCCTCTCACCCCCAGCACCCCCAAGCCTTTCTGGGCAGGGGTGTTCTCCAGCTCTTCATCCCAGCCTGTGTTTGTGCTTGGGATTGCCCCAGCCCAGGCACAGGACCTTATATACTGGGCCTTGTTGAAATTCATGATGCTTGCACCCACCCACCTCTCAAGCTTTTCATGCCTTCTGGGTGGCATCCCTTCCCTCCAGCATGTCAACCACACCACAAAGCCTGGTGTCATCGGCAAACTTGCTGAAGGCAAGTGCTAAGATCAATCAGCTCCGATTTAGGTCACTAGTAGCCACTGAAAAATCGAAACTAAAACCAGTAATCTGCAATTACACTTACAGAATAATTTTAAGAGTAGAAGAACTAAATAAATCTTTTTGCAAAACAAATGTTTTCATTTTCTTGTTTATTTGAAAAAAAAAACCCAACAGCTTTTTGAATGAAGTATTTCACAATTTTCTAGAATACAAGGATTCTTGAGAAAGTGCACAAAACAAACCACATTGTATTTAAATTTACTAGTTTACTCCTCAATATCAATTTCTTATCCTCCTCAAATAAGGTCGTTTACAACATGCCTTTTTCTTCAAATGTGTGTTTTAGCACCAATCTCCCATGAATCCATGCAGACCAGCTAGCAGGAAGGCAACTATTTCCAGTTCACTACCAAATGCATGCTCTGCTGCAAAATAGTGCCAGCCACAGCACTCCAGAGAAACACCATCCTCTAAAGACTGGTGAACCTTCAGATTAATAAACACTAAACTACTAAGCAATTATGCTTATAATGCACTTCAGTAAAAAGCAGAAGTATAGAAATTTTCAGCTACTTTTTGCTTTCATGTGTTCAAAACTAAATGATCAAATCTGATTAGAATTTCTGACTGCATAGAACAGATGCACATGATTTTCTCTTCCTCACCATCCCATCACTTGGCAAGCATCAACTATCAAACACCCAGATCTAGCAATGTCCCTTCATTATAATGAAGTGGGTTGTTGTTACTTTTTTTTTTCCATGAGGCATCTCTGCAGAAAGTTTTCAACAGTAGTTAGTATGTCAGAAGATCAAAGGTGTAAAATCAGCACTAGAAGCAGGAAAGTTGAACAGAAGTCCACTGCTGCCATTCCACAGCTGTATAGAAATACCAAGTGTTTCTGTTAAACAGGGATTAGAAACCATGGAAACCCAGAATCTCTAGAGGCGAACTTCAACTGAAAAGAATCCAGAGATTTATACTGAATGTTGTTGAAAAGTAAGTTGCCAAAAGAATAGTTTTTTTATACCACAGTGAATTTCCTTGTGCAAAAATAAAGCAATCTGTAATAAGTGAAAGTGTTTCACATGCATTTAAGTGATACTTAAATTATTGTAGCTCTCTTTTAGCTAGGGATCTTTAGGCTATAAAATTTTTCAAGGCTTTTTTAAAGGAATCTTACAAGTCTGATTTAAAAAAACCAAACCAAGTAAAACACTGTTGATCAGGACTTCGTAAAGGAAAAGAAAATAAAAACCTTAAACTGCATGTGTAGATAGATCTATATAAATGTGTCTCTGTGTCAATACCAATGACTACCTCACACATAACATTTTACTTGACCTTTCATTTTACATGGATTATAATCCAGATTTGACCAGTTAATTACACATTTAATAGCACAACATCCACATCTGCATTCATTCCCTATGGCTTCTACTGAGATGTATTCCTTTGAATCCCTCCCATTAGCAGTAAAAGTAGACCCATTAGTGAATGAGAACATACCTGGTGTAAATGTGTGAACTCTTCCAGAAAAGTAAATGTTCTAAGACAAATGATACTAGAATTATGGTCCTATTCTCCAAAGTATATCCATTTATCATCCCTTTTCTTGAAGATTTCTTGTCTGCTATAGAATTATGTCACAATAATTTTGAATACTGGAATTTTGCTATGATACATGCTTCATATTTATTGTAAAATTATAAATCGGCCACTGTTTCTAGGGTTCTTCCTATTACACAGTTACAGCAATTAATACAGAAATTTGCCAACAAAAAACTAATATGTCTAAGTACTATTAACAACAATGGCTGGGACCAACATTTTCAAATCTTCATACATGATATAAAAAATTTCTAGAAAAAAAAAGAAAAAAAGTTAAAAGCTTAATCTACAATTTGTACACGATGAGGTATTGGAATGATGATCTAGTCCAGAATGTAGAAGCTACAAAAAACATAATATAGCCTTCTGTTTGTCAAATAGTAACTTCAGAACAGCTTGAGGAACTGGTTTGAATTCTATAAACAAAGTATAAAATGACATTTTCCTCCTTGAACACTTTCTAGATAGAAGAAACTCAGTAACAAAACAGAAGCATGGTACTGAGACCAGAGGTCAGTCTAAGGGCATGTTCTGTCTCAACACAATCATCAGCACAGGAGACTTAATCACTTTTTTGACATCCATTTTCTTCAGACTCCTCAGTATGCACAGTGGTTCCATTACAGCTGGTAAAGCGTACATCTCTGCTTATTCCACTTGCATCTGTCACAGATTCGATGTTTGTTTTCTAGAATCTCCTGGTATAATCTCTCTGTGTAATCTTGTGTATCAACAAACTGCATATGTTTGCTTCCCCTTGTACACTTTGTTTTCTAAATCAAACTTTAGCAAGGACTCTACAATTTTAATATTGCACAACTTGGTGAATAACAGTTCCACAACTGCTTTACCCACTGCCTTGGTGACTCTGTAAGTGTTGGTCACTTCCAACTGGCACCACCTATTTCAGACTACTTTTAAGAAGTCTGCTTCCCCCTTCCTTTCAGTAGCCTCTCTTGTGAGCAACCAAAAGTGTGGACAGTACCCAACACATGAGCAGGCCCTGTGTTTCATACAATTGTACTTTCTGTTCATTCTCCCTCCGTTCCCTAATAACAGACAGTGCATCAGGATTTGTTGGCAGCTGCCACTAACCAACAGCTTCAGCAAACCACCAGTCACAGGGCATGTCTTTACTCAGCAGCATCCTTATAGAATCACTAGAGAAAGGAGATCTGAGTCACTCTTAAATCACATAGAACACATACAACACATAAACTGGAAAAGTAGAGGGAACAGGAAAGCCTGTAGAATCAGGAAACGTCACCAAGAGCAGACTCAATATTCAACAATTAGTTCCAGTTTCCATTTTAGCCTACATTCATTTGGGCCGCAAAATCAATGTTGACTGAAAAAGCTGATTATTACTCTAAATGTTATACATATTTCTGTTAAAGTATAATGGGAAAGCTCAAGCATAAAAATTTCTTAAAGACAATGCAGGAGGATGCTAAAATGATAAATTTTACAAGGGAATAATAAAGATGAGGAACAGTTTCTTCCTGGAAATGCATTATGGAAACTGAACTGCAGAAGCAGTATACAGTTTTACCTCAAGCCCCTGATTTGAAAGAAGTAGGAAAAAAAGACTCAAGTTTGTGTCTCCTGTACCGTGTCATTGAAAAGTCTTCAGAAAAACTATGAAAAATTTAAAAAGTCTCAAGTTTATCAACAACCCAGGAATTTTTTTGCATGTGTACTTAAATAATGCCAGCCTAGCAGAAGTTTTCTACTCAACAATATGTCTCAGTAGCCCAAAATGAAATCATTAATTAAATAAAATATAAATCAGATTATACTATTAATCAATAAGAGTGAGCTCTATTTTTATTAGTGAGTCAGTCATGCTTGTCTTTTTCAGTATAACTCATTTTCTTAGTAACTGGAAATGGAGTAGTTGAGTTCCTCAACTTACAGAGATAATACAGACAAATTTTAATAGCTTTAAAAAAACACACACACAACATCAGCTGAACACACTTATTGTGAACTGCAAGAACAGGCTCTGCTGAAAAGATTTTCATCTTGATTTGAAACTCACACAACACTTACAAACATTCAAAGTCCTTCTTTTTAAAAAAAAAAAGTACATTTAGGTCTCAACAGGTAGTTGGGAATTTTTTCATCACTACTGTTAAAGAGTGCTGACTGAGCACTTTAAAACAATCCTACAAAATATGGGGCACAAAGGACAATTCTCTGGACCTTTCAATTGCCAGAGATGATGCACACACCTAAAAGCAGGCACTTTCCAGCAGGTTGGTTGATTATAAGGCAGATAAACAAAACAAAAAAGCGGCAGTCCAGGAAGTTCATCTCTTTGGAACACAGCAGAACATGACCAGATCAATGCTAAACTAAATCATAGAAAGTATTTTCAGGAATAATTAAAAATAAAATAAAATATTGAGGCATACAAGAAAGGAGCATAAGCCACACCACTCAAAATCAGCTGTGGCCCAGCACTGCAAGGCTTTAGTGGCCAGCTCCTTTATTTGAATTATGCACTCATTGTAGAATTTGGAACAGATTTTAAAGAGCAAACAGCTTGTGCAAGTCGTTTTCCTAACCATTTATTCCATGTATTTGATTCAAATCAATTTTATGACCACAGCTCTGGAGATTCAAGAGCCTTTATGCTTCAGAACATTCCTTGAAAAATACTTAAAGGACTGTTTCTGTTAAACTTCAAGACGTGACAATTGCTTCACGAGTACCATGAACAAAATGGACAACTGGCCTCAGTATCACCCAAGATCCCTATCCCAACAGTTTCATGTTTTATCAAAGGCATCATTTAGTCCTCAAAGATGACAAGTGTTAATTACACTAACCATTACCAAAGCAATGTTTAACCAGGAGCTTGCAGCACTTTAAAAGAACCCTACGCTTTCCTGCAGGAAGGAAACAACTGCAACTCTAAGTATTCTCTTTGCAATAACTTTTCCTCAAGGCTGCTCTACATAATCTTTTCAGATTAATCAGGGAAAAGCAAAAGCATGTTCAATAGCTCAAGCTACATATACATCTTTACCAAGGACATGATTCTGATTTCCCCTAAAAAACAATCTATGAACATTTATAGGACTACTTTCAACAGGTAAAATATTGTCCAAACCTAAAACGGACAAACAATGTTTGTGTATATGTTAAATTACCCTGCAACAGTGGGGAGACCAACTTTTTCTTAATTTTTTTACAAAAAAATCCACATTTTACAAGTAAGGTCACAAATCTCTGCCAAGCACCTAGTAACTACAGAAAAAGACGGGTTTACAAAGAAAAATAAAGAAATATATAGCTTATTGCAGATATTGTCATGTCTACACCACTCAAAGTTTGGAGGACTTTTTTTTTTTTTTTTAATTCATCTGTGCATTCCAAACACAACTGGAGGAACAACCATGGATGATGTTGGGGGGCATGACTCAGTATCTAATGTTTTGTGATTCAACCACTCTGGAGTGGCTGAGGAGTAAGTTAGACTATCTCAGTCTTAGGCTAATCTTAGCCTACGATAATGGAAACAATAATTAAGTGGAATAAGTTGAACGTTAAAATGGAAATATATTTTTCACTTTCACTCTAAATCAGACATGCTCTGAGTGCGGGCTGTGCCTGACAAAACTTAAGCACAAACCAGAAAAACTTAGTCATTCTCATTAAAAAACACAGCTGGTGAAGGGGGTGCCCAACTTACTAAAATCAGCTACTTGTGACAGTACTTGCCCAGGAAGTGGGAGACCTAAGCCTGAGGCAACTCAAACCCACAGTCTTGGCTCAGCAGTAGTTCAGTTTCAGTAGGAAAAGTTGGCATTGCCTTGCCAACTTAACAAATTGCCTTTTTTTTATTCTTTTTTTTACTCAATCTCTTAGGATTGCTTTCCTTCTTAATTTGAAAATGGCTTCACTGATTTGAGTGTACTGGTATATGTTCATTCCCCTGTTCAAAACAGAAATCTACAAGGAGATTTGAGGCTATGAAACTTTAGAAAATACTGAAATCTATGACTGTAAGTTGAACACTGAGGTCTCATGAAGTTCGGTGTGATGACATTACCGGTTGCTGTATCTTCCTTGTTTTGTCAACAATGTCAGGGAAGAAAATTTCAAAATAACCCTGTATTTAGCTATTTGTCAAAAGTAACTCATTTTCCCCATCTTGAAAACTGCTGCTGACATTCTGTATTAATGCAGTGTCTGATTTCTGACATTATCCTGATGTGGTCCCTACTGTATTTTTCAGATACAAACAAGCTGAGAGAAGGCTTATAGTTTCTCCTTTTTAAAGTACCATGGAAAGAACATCTAGTTTGGCCATAACACAGCTGACTCCTGCTCAGAAGCCTGCTATTTGAAGTAATTTTATTTGTGTTACTGAACTTTCCTAATACAATTAGAAGACTTACTAAGTGTGACATGCACACCACAGCCTGAAGCTGCCTTTTTACATTATGTGATTTCATGACTGCACAGATCAGGCACCTCTTTCTTCGGGCTTCAGATACCTTTCAAGAACCTAAAAATCCCCCAGTACCAAGATCTCACTGCCACTAGAAAGGCCAGTCCTGTTCCCAACCTCTCTTCCTGTACTACTTTGCATAGATCCAACCTCAGATTCGGGTCTACCAAGACTTTTGGTGAAAAACCTGAGTGGAGCACCCCAGGTACATTTTGCTGGGTTTACTTNTGTACCTGTCCAGTACCTCTACTCAGGAGCAACATACAGAGAGATTTGAAGTTTATTTCTTTGTTCACATAAAATGAGAAAGTGTTTGGAAATTTAACCAAAAAGTAAAAAAAAAAAATTAAAATGTACTCTTTTAAGTATTAACTGCGTCCCTACTGTATATGCAAATGTCTGAAGAGATATAATTTTTCTTGTTTATAGTAGGATTCTTCATTAAAAAATAGTGAAAAACTACTTACAAAAATATTATGCTATTCCTTCAAGAGAGAAACTACTGTTCAGTAGAGAAACTTGTAACAGGTAAGTGCTACATAAAGCTCATTTGCTTTTCTAAGTCATTAAAAGTCTAAACTAGGTGTTTCACGGGCAAAATGTCAGTGCAATGAAACATTTTATCTTATGATTGATGCTCCTGTCACTAAAAATATCTGTGCAACTGTCACAAGAAAACAACTGTAACACTTATCAGTTAATGCATCTTTCCTCAGTACTTTTCAGTATTATAAACTTAGTCCTCCAGATGCAGAATTTTATCTTCCAGTTATGACATCACCCCATATCTGTGGAAAGCAACAGAATTTCCCTAAGCTAGCTTGAGCTGTTCAGTAACACCAATTACATAAGAGATTTCCTAAGACAATAAATACTGTAGAAAACACAGTAGATATATAGATATAAGCTAGCAGTCTTACAGCAAAGCCATAGAATTACCTACACTTGGGAGTTTATTTGCCCATCATTAGTAGGCTCAGTCCCTGGGAAAAAAAAAAAAAAGANTTTTATCTTTTTTGGAAGAGTGTTTGTCAAGTTTAAGTACTGATGGGAATACAAACACAGGCAGTAATTTAGGATCTTGAATATCCTCTTTAAATGGCTGAAAATTGCTTTAACATTTATTGCATAAACAACAGAGAACTGGCAAGATTCAAGCAGTCTCCTTCAGTCCAGAACACCCGTCTTCTTCCAGAACACTTGTAAGGTGTGGAGAGCTGGAGAAAGGGAAAGCACCAATCTTGACCCAATACCCTTTTCTGACTTTCCACTATTGTCTAATGCTTTCCCAGAAATGAATCATTGCTTCCTTGAGGCTCTTCCACTCCAGTGAACTTGTAGTATTAGGTCTGATATGATGGAAAGGTCCAGGCAATTGGCACTGAGCCAGGGCAGTTCCTCACAAAAGCTGTCATGATCCTGTCTGTTGTCATGGGACACCACTTATTTTCTTTGGATACACTTTTGGGCAAGATGAAATGTAAGCAGGTACAGTTTTAGATGGTTTAAATTTAAAACTGATTAAAAACCTACTTTAACTTGCTCTGCTGATAGACTAAGATATTACCTTTTATTTATTTTTTTTTTTTCCATAAGACAAGCGGTGGGCAAGAACTATCTATGATTTTGACTCAAAATCTGGAGATTAAACAATTACTTCAGTAAAGATTTCAATGTGGCATTTGACACACCACAAATTGCCTGGCATATATAATCCTATTAACTGGAGTGGAGGGATGAGATCTTTTTATGCTTAGAATCAACAAACACTGCACACTAAACACTGCTTATCTCAGACACTAAATAGGCACCGAGAATTGAGGCTGGTGGTTGGCTACCTGGCTCACCAAAGCAAATATAGATAATACTACATGTTCTGAAAATACCAGAGTGATATCATGCTGGCTGCTTTTTTCCAAAATATCTCTAAAACCTGTTTGTTTGTTTTTCCTTGCATAACTTTTGGCTTGCTTGCTTTTACTAAATTCTAATTAAAATTTTCTTCATGTTCGTCCTGGGGTGACTGATGATTGTATCCCCAGTGGTCTGTTTTGTTTATGCTGGATATTAAGTTCTACACCTTTAAGTCTGGTTCCCAGAGAGAAGGGAGGAAAGAAGAAGCACTAAGTTTGTTTGCAGAAACTGCACTTGCTCCTCCTCATTCCTTCTCACTGGCTCTGTTGTCTGCAGCACGGACAGCGAGAGAGCGCTCTCCTTTGCTTTTAGTGGTTTTTTGTTTTGTTTTGTTTTTTTTTTTTTCTCAATATGCTAAAAATTATGAAACAGTCAATTTGTGTGCAAAATTGCTTAGGTCACTCTGTGCCCACACCAAAAAGAAAGGAAACTGCCCACATAAAAACTCAGAAAGTTACTTTAACCACTGATATTCCTGGTGTACCAGTAAGCCAGGGTTTCCTCCTATGAATCAGCTGCAGAACAGGGTGTTATGTCTGTGGCCCTCCAAGAGATTCAAAAATCAGAGAGTAATGGCAATACACAGTTAAAGAACCATGCTTTAAATTTATACAAAAAGTATTGTACCTGTCCAGTACCTCTACTCAGGAGCAACATACAGAGAGATTTGAAGTTTATTTCTTTGTTCACATAAAATGAGAAAGTGTTTGGAAATTTAACCAAAAAGTAAAAAAAAAAAATTAAAATGTACTCTTTTAAGTATTAACTGCGTCCCTACTGTATATGCAAATGTCTGAAGAGATATAATTTTTCTTGTTTATAGTAGGATTCTTCATTAAAAAATAGTGAAAAACTACTTACAAAAATATTATGCTATTCCTTCAAGAGAGAAACTACTGTTCAGTAGAGAAACTTGTAACAGGTAAGTGCTACATAAAGCTCATTTGCTTTTCTAAGTCATTAAAAGTCTAAACTAGGTGTTTCACGGGCAAAATGTCAGTGCAATGAAACATTTTATCTTATGATTGATGCTCCTGTCACTAAAAATATCTGTGCAACTGTCACAAGAAAACAACTGTAACACTTATCAGTTAATGCATCTTTCCTCAGTACTTTTCAGTATTATAAACTTAGTCCTCCAGATGCAGAATTTTATCTTCCAGTTATGACATCACCCCATATCTGTGGAAAGCAACAGAATTTCCCTAAGCTAGCTTGAGCTGTTCAGTAACACCAATTACATAAGAGATTTCCTAAGACAATAAATACTGTAGAAAACACAGTAGATATATAGATATAAGCTAGCAGTCTTACAGCAAAGCCATAGAATTACCTACACTTGGGAGTTTATTTGCCCATCATTAGTAGGCTCAGTCCCTGGGAAAAAAAAAAAAAAGAAGAGATTTTTCTTTGTTCACACTTTCCTGTGTAGGTTAACTTTCATGGGAGTCACAAAGACAACTTGACTTTGATCAAGGTTTTTAACCAAGTAACTTTGGGAGAGCAAAGAGTCAGCAACAATGGAGGTAACAGATACAGAAAATAAAGCCTTATCTGAGGTTGTGTTTTCCTATAATGTTTACAGAACAAATTTTCACCTCTTAGCCCCATTTCTATAAGCACACACAACTTACACTCATACAAGACTAACAACCCTTTTAAAAACCACAATTTCTTTACCCCTGTATAGTGCCATACAACAGCAGGCTGCCACCAACCATCAACAGAATCTTGCCAAAACCATCACTTACAAACCCCAAGTGCTACAGTGGCATGGCAAGTTCAGTAACAGCTGAGCTGACATCCCTGTGGAGAGCTACCTTTGGCTCCACCCAAATCAGTTTGTTACCTTCCCATTTTACCATCTACCTGTTTAGCTCTAACGAAACCTTAAGGCAAAGACTCAAGACTACCTGACCCTAAACTGGTTATCCAAAACTTTATTCAAGGAAGAGTGGTTATTATAATTCATGAGTAGTACGGTTTCTAAGTCCTGCAGCCTTCAACACTTTCTGTGCCTAAATCACTCACATGCACGTGAAGTCTTCCCTCATGACTCAGTTACCTGGAAAGCCACGTTTCTAAGTAAAAAAGGCAATTTTGAGCTTTAATGCTTAGTTGCTCTCAGTCTTATGTGCTGCAGAAAACAGCTACATTTCCTCCTCTTTGTTTCAGCACAGATTGACAAAGCATCATTCCAATCACTTTTTCTGCACACAGGCTAGACTAGAAGCAGATATCTAAGAAAAGAGAGTAATGCTATTAGGGTCAGATGACAAAGAACTAGAAGGTAAAAATCAGGAGAATTATTACTGAAGAATTTTTATTATAGTTTACCTAAACTTGATGCCTTCTCCAACAAAGAGCAGAATAGGGGAAGAAACAGAAAAAATACAACAATAAGTAAATAATACAGCTGAACTGACTTATACCTGCAAGGAATGTCAAACATAACATTTAGGACACATTTACCAACAGGAATGCAGTCATTCAAGTGACTAAGGAAAATAAAAAAGGAAGTAAAGCAAGACAACAAAGGTTGGCTAATTTACTTCTAATGTCATACTCCTGCAGGGAAGCATGACAAATTCTTACCCATCAATTATTTGTCTTTTTGCCCTAGGAAGAGAGACAAAGCAGGAGTGCCAGAAAGCAATACAAATCACACATGCCCGCGGCAGAGAGTTACGTAATGCTGACGTACTGCCTGCTCCTCGCTCACAACACTTACTTTGCTGCAATTCCAAGTACCAGCTTATAACAGCTGCCCAGTTTGAACACTTTTAAACTGCTTTGTAAATAAAATGCAGACACACAAAGAAGAACAAGATACAGAATTAAGCTTTAGAGCTACTTCCAACAGAGATAAAAATAAGAAAAGCTGAGGAGTAGCTTTATGATGAGACATTTTCTGTTTCCTAAGAAGTCATAGAACTGGCGTTTTGTGCTAAAACTCAAAATTATGTCTGCCAATCAAAAGTCTTTAACTTACTTGAAGAAACCACAAATAAAAAGACAAAGATTGCTCCTTCAACTACACTGAAGTGCTACTGGCAGGAACAGAAACACAAGTCAGTAATTCTTTTGACAATAATATACACCTAGAAATCTTTCTGTTCAGAAGAGAACTTGCCATGAATAGAGTCAAACAGATCAGCTAGAAATAAATGCAGAATGGGTAAAAGCAGGACCAAAAAGTATTTATTATTAATCATTGGAGAAGGAAAAAACAAAAAATAAAGTGAACACAGCCAGTGAACTGGCCAGACTTCATAAAGCTAAATCCATAAAACATTCATAAAATGTGGTATTAGCCATATTAAGTCATCTTTCTTTCCGACATTTTGTCTTTAAAAACTAGGACACAACCATAAAATCTTCAATGATCTATTGCTCAGTACCTATCACAACCATTATGTAAGCAAATACATCAGAACACTTAAGATCACATGCTTGAATAATCAGCTACTAATTAAGTATATCTGCAATTGCCTTGTTCCTTCCTTTCTCTGACCCAAAACAGTAAGTAAACAACATTACAAAAATCTCAGTCTTCAGCAGTCAGATAAAACAAAGAAACTAAAACAATATACTCCTTCCTATGGGGCAGTAATCAGTACGGCTGTATTTTAAACTTTGGAGGACAGCAGACTGATTTACAACAAATGACTACACATCTTAATATGCACAGCAAACTGAGGTCAACCCATGCAGTCAAACATTAAGATAAGCCTGTTTGGAAGGCCACACCAAAGACTGTTTACCCAAAGCTGGGCATCAGCACCATCACTGGAAGTTCCTAACAAGTCTAAGATAAAAATATTACAGAGACAAACTATTTTTTCATGTGTTTGGTTTGTTTTTTTTGTACTCCTCTGAGTAACTAAAGTTTCCCTTCTACCTGTCTGACCTCTAATGACATATGCTCTCAAGGTATTTTAAAATACACCCAAGTTACCTCAGGCATCAAGGAAGACAGTGTTTGTAGGCTCACAAGAAAATGCTCTGCCATTATTTTCCTTCTCTGTTGCAGAGAAGAAGGAATGAGTTTAGGACTTCTACTGATTTCAAGATATGGAAGCACAGTGCCAGCAAAGAGGTGTGCTAGAAAGCTCTGGCCCATAAAGCAGTTGGTGACCAACTGCCATCCTAACGGCACACGTCACAGGGTGCGTGGTGTGCTCATCACCTATGTGACAACCCCTGTAGCTAAGTGTCCAAAAGCATACAGAAATCTACAATGCTCTAAGACTATCAAAATAAATACTCCAAATATAACAAAAGCATTTCCTATTATTTTTTCTTAAAGCACAACCTAGGATCAATCTGAATATAAATATCAGCATTTACATATGCACAGATGTGTGATTACGTCTGTGGACATTCTTTTCACTGCTCAAGTATAAAACACAAATATTAAGATAAACAATTCAGGATTTAGCTAGAAGATTGCAGTACAAATTCGAATGACAGAAAGTAATAAAGACTTCAGACTTCCTTATCTTTACATTAATAGCAAACCTATAAAGTACAAGGAATTTAAGGATAAAATTTAAACTTTTGAGGAGACTGACTGCACCTAAGTCATTTTTGCACCTAATAAGAAGAAGAGCTTATATATTTTGAGTATAATTGACCTTAAGCTAATGACTGCAAGATTTATGTAACTGACATTAAACTCATGACTGTGAGAAACAAACAGGACAATCAATTCGGCCAGGATGAAAATCTTTGTATTCTAAGTGATTACTTCTGCGGTTAAGTTCAGGAACGAAAGAAAAATTGGTGAAAGTGACCCACAAATCTGCAGACCGTTCCTGAGAAGAGTGTGCTCATGCATGTGCATACACACACACATATACACACACACGCACACTTAAGGTCGGTCTCCTCCCTGCATTTCACACTTCCCTCCCTCCCTCCCTCTAATCTTCACACAGGCCTTGCACTCTACCCCTGTGCCAGACAGCTACGGGCTTTTAGAAATCACAGGGTTTCAGGGGTTCGCTCATCGGCACGTA
>WEIU01012153.1:34946-50130 GCA_013389925.1 Aegithalos caudatus
CTCGGGCCCGCTCTAGCGGCGCTGCCGGGAACGAGTCTTCGTCTTTCCCCGCTCCCCGCTCGGCAGCCGCGTTCTGTGAGGCTTTACGTCCCAAGCCCAGGCCTTGCCTAGATATTTATCGCTATTGATCACCATGGGGCAAGAAGAAGTGCAACATGTCACAGAAGACATCTTGGGGACCCGGCGAGCGATTTTGAATAGGCATCTACCTAACGTGATTAAGAATCCTGAGCCCGTTTGCCTGCTGTTCCTGTGACGGCAAAGCACCGCGCTGTGGCAAAGAAATGTTGTGATTTTCCTCTTCTCTCTTCCTCCTAAAACTAAACGTTCAGATGTTTATGACCCCCTGGAGTAAAACCAGTTAAAAACGCCCGCACCCGTAAATGTGTATCGAATGAGGCTGACTCATTTCTAGGTTCCCGAACTGGCAGACGTGCGGCTGTGGCACACAACACTTTCGGGTAGCCGTAGATGCATCTCCTGGCTGCAGTGGAAAGGAGTGCTCGCGTGTGCTCCTCTGTAGCTATGTGCAAGGCAAATGCTCTCACAAAAGTGGCTTCTCGCTCTCGCTAATGGCCGGCACGCAGAACTTTATCCTGCAGCTCAGGTCGTCACTGTTCCGTAGCTGCTTGCTGACCTGAGCAGCAGGGTAAGCGTCCTTGTGCAGGCAGTCATCACTGCTGAGCTGGGTGAGGACTTGCGGGAGTGGGGTGAAGTGCCTGTACCTGCGCGTGGGAGGGCAGAGAAGCGGAGAGCGAGCTCCATTATTGGAGTTGTTTCTAAATGGGGGTGGGCGTGAAGATAGGCAGGATTATAAGGGAGGAGGAGATAGAAGCGTCAGACTGTGTGTGTGTGTGTGCCTGGGTCCTTGCTTGCAGCCCATACCTTGTTAATGCAGCAGTTACTAAAGCTATCCAAATGAAAAGAAAAACATGTATAGAAGGTTCGTGCTTATTCTGTTTGTTGCATTTGTTTTGTTTCTCGTACAACTGTGTTGCACATCAAAAGCCCCAGCAGTTAGGAAACAAAGTTGGCAGAGAAATATAAGTTTGAAATGGATTGGTATTACTTTCCTAACAGGATTTTCTCCTTTTTCTTCATTATACATAATGAAAGTTTAATTAATTATTCTGTCCTAAAAGTAAAAAAAAAAAAAAGTAAAGGTTATCTTGAGTTTAAGAATGTTTATACAGAGTATTGCGGTGTGTTTCAGTTACCAATACTTCTTAATTATATTTCCAGATTTCATGGGATATGGAAATTGGACCCTTCATGTAATCAGTTAAACATCTTCTGTATCGTTAGCAACAATTCTCTCCAAAGTAAACTTTTTCTGAAGTGTTGCATGTGACAGCTCAGGAAGTTGTCACCTGATCTCCATGGTTTTTTAAGCATTGTGTCTCTGCTCTGTAATACACTCTCCTAGAAACTCCAACTAGTTAATAGCTGCCAAATGGAATTTGAGACTGGAAATGTCGGAATACAATTGAGTAAGCATTTATTAAGATGTAATCTTCAGTTTTGAACTCATGCAATTCACGTCTTTTAAGGGAAGAAATGACCATAGGCAAGAACCAAAGTGTATTTAATAGGAAAACTGGAAAATATTCCATAGTGCTTGGGAAAAGAGTCAGTAGAGGCAGGAGCAGATTCAGTAGCAATAATACAGCTGTGTGTGGAGAAGAAGTTCTAGATTTAGGGACAAATTTTGGATGGATGGTCTAGCTTATATACAGAGACCAAACTTCTTTTACTTCAGGAATATAAGTGTAGTTATGGGGGCTTATACCAAAGCAGGCCATGTGACTAATTTAGGCTTTAAATATATGCTTCTTTTTGTTTCTTATTCTTTATGGAACTTCAAAATATAAAAAGGAAGATCATACATTTCTTTCAGGTCTTTGTGTTTTCCAAATAATCTGTATATTTTAATTTAACTTCTGATTCCGGAGGTTTTGACCATGGCATAATATTAATCTATAATACAAAGCAATTGGCAAGCACTAAGGTTCCTTAAAATCACAGAACCACAGAATGGCTGTGGTTGGAAGGGACCTCAGGTCTGTCGGAGTCCAGAACATCCCTTTGGTGGCCCTGGAAGGTCAGGGGCCTTGGCAGGGATGTCTGGGACCTGAGCAAGAAGGTTTGATACCTGTACAGGGGGGGTTTAATGCCTGTACGAGGGGTTTAATATCTGTACAGGGGGGTCTGGGATCTCTACAGGGGGGTTGGAGACCCTGGCACAGAGCCCAGGAAGAGACTGGCTTTGACTTCAGTCCATGGGAAAGGCTTCCAACATTGAAAGAGGAATTGCAAGCCACCAAGGTGAGAAAAACAGTAGTGTAGTTTATCACCAGGTAAAATTTCTGTAGATTTGGGTTTTAGAATGGAGGTGAATGGGACAAGATGGAGGATTTGGGGAGGTGCCCTGAGTTCTTCTTCTTCTTCTTCCCCTCCATCTTCTGCTGTGATGATGACACTTTTGGATTGGTTTAGAGTAGAGACTGAGTGTTTAACATAGGTGATAGGTATTGGAAAATTGTTGTAAATAAAAGTTACGTAGTACATAGTATAAAGAGTTAACACCACCCCAAGGCCAGTGAGTTGGAGATGGCTTGAGCTGTAGCAAAGATCCAAGCAAGATAAAGAAAGAACATATTAGATAAAAAGAATAAACAACCTCAAAAACAGACCCGACGATTCCTCGACTCCTTCTTTAGCTGTGGGGCTTGGGAAAAGGACTTTTTCTAACATCTCAGGAGTCATTCCAACAAAACAATACCGAGAAGGGACCATCTGGCCCACCCTTCAGGGATACCTAGAGCAGGCTGCCCAGCACCAGAGGGGTTTTGAATATCCCCAAGAATGGAACCTCCACAAGTTCTTGGGGCAACTTAAGTCAGTGCTCGGTCACTCTGACAGTAAATAAAAAAAATCCTGATGTTCAGAGGGAGCCTCCAGTGTTTCTGTGTGGGCCCATTGTCCTGGTTTTGTCATTGAGTACTGCTGAGAAGAGCCTGGCTCCATCTGCTACCCGTCTTCCCTTCAGGTATTTATATGCATTGATGGGATGGCCTCTGAGCCATTTCTGCTCCAGGCTGAAAGGCCTCAGATCTCGAAGACTTTCTTCACAGGAAAGATGTTCCATCCCTTCCTCACCCTGGTGGCTCTTTGCTGGATTCTCCCTCATGAGTCCATATTTGTCCGGTAATCTCTTGTACAGAATATATATTGCATGTAGGAAATGTGTCTTTCAGAAGTGCTACGACTTTATTACTTAGATGAACAAATCATGTGGACTGTCCTTTTGACTAAAACATTTGAATGCTGGTTTTAATATTTACTTTTTTATTTTGACCTTCTTAAACCTTAAGGGCCTACAACAACAGTAATGGTTAGGATATTTTCTGGATCCTACGGAATATTGGTTTTTTGTCTGTATTTAAAGAAACAGAAATAGTGCTCTAAATAGCATGTAATCAAAATAGCTTCCAATTTACATTTAAAAGGAAATATTGCTTCAGACATTTTTTTAGGGAAAAAGAAACTTAATTGCTGTTAGTCAGCAAACTTACAACAGTTTAAACTTTGTTCCACCATGAAAATGAGCCAAGAAAAAATTCTTCTTGGCAACAACAGCTCTTGCAAGCCCAGTTCTGTGAATAGTTGTCTTGAAGGATGGCATCTGAATTCAGACAAGTCTGAACTTAATTGCACAAAGGCAAGCAGTACAGGACTGTTAGCAATTTTAATCTTATTTTTCACTCACTATTCAATGACCAGCAAATAAGAAAACACAGTATTTATCTTTACATTTCTTCCCCTGTATAAGCCTATTCAAAATTTTAAGGTTTCTTATGGAACTTGTGGAAGAGTAGGTAGATTTCAGAACTAAGTTAATTTTGTCTTAATAGAGACACATAAACCAAATATTTATATTGGTTAAAATACAAACATTTATATTATAGATACGGTATATAATTTTGTACTATTTTAAGTAAATATGGTAGTTACTGTAATTTTTACTTGCTGAACCATATAAAGAATTTAAAAATTTAAAAATAAAATATGTACACTCCTATCTAAAACCTGAGAAACAAAGTAAAATTTGAGATTTTATAGCTTTGTTTTAAACATTTAGCATCTGTTTTAATATGTCTAATACAGATGATGTCAGTGAGAAATAAAGTTTTGTTTTTCCAAATGGAAATTTAATTAAATTAATGTACTTAATTTACTCATGGACCAATCCTAAAGCAGACTGTGAATTTATTGACTGTATTTATTTTTTTGTCTGTATTTTCAAACTCCTGTTATAAACTGTTTGGGTTTAATTCTATGTTCCTGCTTATGTAAACTGCACAAAATTTGCGATCTCTGTATGGGCTTAGATAATTACTTTAAGCAGGAAATTGGCTTAAACAAACCACTGGGACTGAATTCTATAGAAAGAAACAGCAGGACTGTGGCTTGATTTTCTTCATCTTTTCTTCTCTTTTTTTAAGACAACACAGGCAATGCCATAGCCATCATTTGCAGGAACACTGGGCTACTTTTAAGATTTTGTAGCCAAATGTAGGTTTTCAATTACATTGTCATCATCTGTGTTCAGTGTGTATATACATATGTACAGTCTTGCAAACCTGGCCTTTGGATATGTCCAAATACCATGCAGATGTGTCTGAACCAGGTTTAAAGTCATTTTTGCAACACGGAGCTCAGGCTGGGAAATATCTCAAATATTTGCCTTGGTCTAGGACAGATTTTGCAGCCTGCATGTATCTCTTTACTGCTGCAGCTATTTCCTGCTAAGTCATGGAGACAGTTCTGAACTAGCTCAGATGTATTCTGACAAACTCCTCACAGCTGTGCAATGCACAGCTCCACATTGTCTAAGCTGGTAGCATGGTTAAATCCCTACATCTCTTGTTTCCCTTACAACCTACATTAATTACCTTTGCTGAATACAAGCACAGGTATTAAATTAAAGCAGGACACCACAGAAGTGAAGGAACATAACCTTTTAAAAAAGCTTCAGACAAGTTCAGGGAGACAATGCTCACATTAACAGCAGTGCAGCTTCATCAGTATAGCTCAATGGTTTTGCAAGGAGAAAGAAAGAGTATAATGAGTTGCCACTGCAAGATGATTGCTTAGCCACTTCTGTGCAGTAAGCTATGAGTCTAGAGGAAATGGTAACAGAATAAAGGCTGAGGCAGTGTGTGCTTGTCTCTCAGAGTAGATTTTTCCTAAAAGTCATATTTCCATATAATGTGGCACATTGAGAATGAAGAATGAATTCAAAGGCTGCTGGTGTTTCTCACAGGTAACAGAGGAGGGTCTAACACTGAATAAAAAGGATCTGCCAAGTCCCACCTTTTTGGAGAGGCACATGTACTTGAGAGAAGCCAGACTAAAGCAGAAGAATCACAGGAGTAGACACGTGAGTGTGTGCCAGTTTGAAGTTCTTCACTTTAAAACTAGTTTCTCCCTTAAAAATCTGTGAGTTTATAACTATTTTTTTAATCTCTTGTAATAAAATTAATAACTAAAATATCTGTGTGTTATGAATGCTGATGGTGGATACTACCTAAACATACCACAAATGTCAAAAGCTGAGAAATAACTAGAAATTTTTAAAATTTATATGGCTTAGCTTTCCAGTGTGCTTTCAGCTACAGAGCTGATGTTAAAAACCTGATGTTGAGAGTTGCCAACATGTGCTGTTGTGTAAATACAGTGTTTAACAAACAAAAAAAATCCCCCTATGGCTTTGAAGTTTTCATTTAACAAATGAGGTTGAATGGAATGTGCAGAAGTCAGTCAGAGTCAATAAAACCAATAACAGTAAATTTGAAATGCAGAATAAAGAATTTAAATATGTACCAAACTGTGAAGAAATGTGGGAAATATGTGAGAAAATACTTTCAGGTGGAAAACAATGAACAACAAAACAATCCCCAAACCCCTGAAATATGTTGGGGAAGAAATTGAGGAAATTATAGAAAATATAGATACTGTAGGATTAGTGCATTAGAAGTCAATACAAATGCATGCTACAAGAAGAAATCCAATGCTGTTATGAAGTCTTATTTGGACAAGATATTTCTATTCTTGATCTTGGCAACACTTGTCATTTCTGTAATATCAATAAGGCATGATTAAGTAGAAAACAGTTTTAGCATGTATTCCTTAGGGAAAAGATTATTCAAATATTTGTTGATCCATTTATCTGCTAGTTTGATAATAAATTGACTTTATGCAAAAAAAAAAAAAAAAATCTAATCAGTTAAGGCCTTGATGTTATCTGAAAATCATTTTCTTATAGAACTGGAAGAGAAAAGACCAAGCAATAGATACACAAGTGACTCCATGCTCTTGTATTGCCAACGTTGCTGTAAGTATTAACTGCAAAGCATAGTCTCTGTTCTAAAGGAACAGAAGGAAGCTGCATATATATTTGCAATATTTACTGTTAGATCAGTAAATCTGAAGTGTTGGCATTTCTCCTAATGCTTAAAGTGTAATATAAAAATCTATTTGGAAAAGCTATAAAATGAAAATTATCTTTTCAGTTATCCAAATGATGCTGAACATTCAAATCAGACATGTTGTGACACTGCCCTACACAGTACTGTTAGTGGGTTTTTCTAAATAACTTTCAGTCTGTTCATCATTGTATATGTTCCCCACATATACAGCTCTTGAGCAGGCTTTATGCCCAAATTGATTTTTTCATACATAAAATAAAGCTCCACATAAATTATAAACCTCTTTTATTATGACCCCCCCTTTTATTCTGTTTGTAATGCAACTGCATTAAAAACCACACAGTGATTACAGAGCTGTTGAGCTGTTAAAGTGGCTCCCTGTCAGCTCCAGCTTAGTCTCCTTTGAACATAAGGCAGAACACAAACAGAAATAGAGAAGAATATAACAGAAATGCTGTTAACCACCAGATGATCAACCAGACCTAGCCAAATGCAGTGCTAACTCAGCCTAAATTCTGGCTAAGGCCCCATGCCTCGAGTTTCCTGTTGAGTAAGCATTCTGTTTCTTGGTTCAAATGACTCTTCAAAATGACTTTCAGAGGATTTCTGAGGTACATAGATTTTATCTATTGTCTAGTCACATAAGCTTAGGTAGCATGTGAATATGGCCACTCACCTCAACAGATAATTTCTTAAAAATCAAGAAAAATGTTCTTTTTTGCTGGTCCAGCGTGCTAACAGTCAAACAACATTGTGTCCCATTGTCAGAATACACTCTGCTCTTTCAGATAGAGGCAGTTGCCTAAATTTTATCCAGTCACTGCTCAGGAACTAGTAATATGCATAAAAGTTGCTCAGGTCTTTTGCATAGTCTTGTTTTGAAAAATATGTAGCTCTCTGGAAAAAATGCCTCCTTCGGTGAATCTGAGTGGAAGTATCCATCAACATCTGACCCAGGGCTGCAGTGGTAGAAAGGAAAAATAAATGTTGAGAAATAATCTTCAGTGGAGATTTCCACTTGAAGTTAGCTTTTGTTCCATTGTGTGGTATGTGTAGGTAGCTTCAGGCACGATATTTCAGCATTGCTGTCAGTTTAGAGGCAAAGAAAGGAGCCCTGTTCTTGAAAGTCTTAAATGCTGCTGGTAATATGCAAAGGGCTCTAAACCAAGCAGTTCAGTAAGGGTTTGATCCTGCACATGCTTGTGTGAGTTCAACTAATCTACACTTATCTTGAAATATTTGCCAGCTGTGTTGCCACAATTTATTATACTACAGAGCAGTTTGCTCACCTAAATTTAGATGTTTCTGTCACAGATGTCTGCATTGGATCCAGATATCTAGGTATTTTTTATAGTGAGTGAAGAAAAAAAGGCACTTTCATGATGCAATTCATCTCACTCTGAGATACATGTTCCTGGTCTTGTCACTGGGCACCACTGAAAAATGTGTGGCCACCTTTTCTTCATTCCTTCCCTGCACGTATTTATACATGTATGGGATTTCCTACAGCCTCTCTCCTCCGTGCCCAACTGTCTCAGCCTTCTCGAGGAGCCAAAAATAAAAGGTGCTGTCCTGGACTTGATAGTTACAAACAAGGAATAATTGGTCAGGGATATGAAAGTTGGAGCAGCCTTGGCTGCAAGTGGCCATTTGACCACTGGAGTAACAGGATCCAGAAGGATACAGGGGGAAGAATATCCAGAGAGGAGAAGCAGGGAAAAAGTCAGGACCACAAGCCTGCATTTTTGGAGCTCAGAACTCCAACTTCTTCAGAGAATAATTTTGGAATAATCCCATAGGATATGACCCTTGAACCTAGATAGAAGAAGGTTCCAGGAGAGCTGGTTTATATTTCAATATAACCTCCTTCAAGCTTAAGAAAGCTCCATTCCAAGTAAGAGATCAAACAAAGGCAGCAGGAATCCTGCAAGGATGAGCAAGGAGCTCCTAAACTAATTCAGATATGAAAAAGAAGTTCATGAGATCTGGGAAATGACAGGTGACCCACAGAGTGTGCAGAATGTATCTTTAATAAGGGTACATTTCTCAAAAAAAATAGCAGAAGGTACTTTATCTCAGTGTTGGAGCTATTTTATTTTATTTTATTTTACTTTATTTTACTTTACTTTATTGTACTTTCATATCTCATTTGATTATCCCTTTCTACCTGGAAAGTTGAGGGAAAGAAAATTTAAGGGCTAATTTTTCTCACCACAAAATAAGGGAGGAAAGGTGAAAGAGGGAAAGGGTAGCCAAGAATTTGAATAGGAAATAAGTCTCCTATTTCCATTCTGGAAATGTGTTCACATGCCAGCCATATTCTCTTGGAGATGAAAACCTAGTGAACGTCAACCACCATGCTAGTTCTGCAATGTGGCCAAAGCAGAAATTAAAAACAAAACAAAACAAGACAGGAAAAAACCAAAACAAACAAAAACAAACAAACCCACCACCCAAAACCACAAACCAGGTACATATCTCAGAAAAGAGAATGAGTGACTGGAGATCAGGACCATGGCATGTTCCAGCCATAAGTCTATAATTACACTATGTAACAATTAAGTGAGCTCATTTACATGTAATTTGGAATGCTTTTCAGTGAGATCTTCCAGAAGTGCTGGGTCATGTGCTGACAATACTGCTATTAAGATGGTGGGAAAAATCTGCAAGCAATTTTGAGCCTCAGAAAGAAGAGTAGGCACCAGACAAGGGGAAAGAGGTGAAAAATAATTTGCAAAAACCTTTGGAAACTTGGAAACCAACAGATTGGAGAAACCATATTGCCTAAGATGCTGTCTGATACTTTGAGTTTGACTAGAACTAAGAAATAGTCCTTTACTCCTGATGTTTAGAGATCTAAGGCTGCCTTCCTAGGCCTTAGGTTTCCCTTGACCATATTCCAACTCCATTTGAGGAGCATACTCAGGCATGCATTATACCAAACTCCCTAGCCTTTGGTATTTAACATACCATGTTTCAACAGAAACAAAGTCAGGACTAGCAAGCTGAATGGGACCCATAGTGTTTTACAGCACCTTTTTCTATTTCCAACTGGAATTGTGCCAGAATCCGAATGAAAGTGAATCTGCACGTAGCAGCTGTAGTTATAACTCAGGAAGTGCTACAGGAACAGGGCTTCAACTCAGGTGTCAACAAGTAACAGAATGTTGTTCAACTCAGCACACAAATGTCCACTTGGCAGGATGTGCTGGTCTCAACCACTTTAACACACGTTCCAGTCCTGAAGGAATGTGGCATTTGTTTGGCTCATTGGGACATCAGTGATAGAAAACTTGGTTCCAAATGTGGAATACACCAGTTGTTCTGATGTATAAGCTGAGATAACAATCATGGTATGTGCATATCAAAACAGTTTTGCTAAGCATGTGCCTTTCAGGATGACTTTTAGAAATATTATTTTATCTTAACACTATCAGAACTAGGTAAAATAAATGTTAATAATTCACTCTCCTTGAAGATGAAGGAATGCATTGCCAGGATTCAAAACCTTTTCAGGATGTTGTAGGCAGGACTGGGTGCCTCAAATGGAGGCATTTGCCACAGAATGAGTTATCTAACCAGATTCTTCAGCCTTAGAGCCCAGCACATGCAGTACCAATATGAGTAGCAGGCTGCAGGCTCTGTGTGTTTTAAGTTGATAACACGATTATTAAGACATATCAGGATTCATCTGGACTTGCCTTGACCTGCCTAAAGGTTGAGGTTAGTTTGTTTAGCTGTAAGAGCTGTTGTCTGATAACCAGCTGACAGTTACCTGATTTGTTCCAGCTTTTGCTTAGCATTGCATAGCTGAATGGTATAAGGCTTATTGCAATATATATTTTTATAAGTAGTAAATAGAACATGTAATTTTTCTTTCTCCACTGACCTATGATGATGTTACAATAAAAATACAGGGTAGAGATGTACAGGCATCAGAGGATAACTGGAGCCTTAACAGTGGAGACACTGGTTGATAACAGAGGCCTCTGGTTGTAAACAAATTGGGAGCAGCCAGTTACTGGCTGCCAAAGGAATACTACCATGCCAGATGGGTAAAACAATTTAGAGGTGACAAAAAAGAGGAAAAAACAGGTATCTGATATATGTTAAAACATGCTGTACATAGAAGATTTTGCTATAATATGGAATTACAATGAGTAAGAAGCAAACAAATTGTGCTAGGAAATACATAATAATGACACTAAGAAGACTCAAGAGTGAGGAGGAGGAGGAAACTGTCAATACCAACATTATATTTTCAGTAAAGAGAAGTAAGAAACTCTCCACATCACACCATTTCCAGGAATGTTTTGCCATGACACATCCAGACCCCCCCAGACAAAAGCTATCAACTTTAGGACAGGATCATCTCTGTGTCAACAGAGTAACAGTGGAAGGGTGAGCATAATACCAAAGAAAGGGATGATTGGGAGTATTTTGATTTTCACCCTGTTATTATAGGGAGGAGCCATAATGTTTGGATAACTGGAATTAAATTTGATATTATCATTATGTTCAGACTAATAAAAAATCTTTGATTAGACTATTGAGACATGAATTAGACTAGCAGTAAATTCCCAGTTCTGCATAAAATGTAAGTGACCTACATAAACTGAGTAAGTTGTATTGCACCAAATTGTCAGGGGTGACCTAAGCTTTAAGCTAAATGCAACATATCAGCACTAAGTTTGTGGAGGACCTCGTTTGTGGGCCTAGATTCTTAAAACTTGATATAGCTACCAATTCTATTGATTTGATTTCCACAGCCTGTAGTGGGAGGTGGGGTGTCAAGCTCATATATAGGCATCTAGCTATATCCTGTGTGCCTTCAAAAAGATACTGAGTGTGTGTTTTGACATTCTAATTGTACAACTGAAGAGATGCCAGGTGCTAGCAGTCAATTTGTGGAGGCTAAATACAACAATCAGAGTTACAGAATCATGCTGTTTATATGGGACATGCAAAGGTCAGCTGGGCTAATTCTGCACAAAGTAGGCCCAGTAAGGTCAAGTTGCTCAGGCCTTGCCCAGTCAAATTTTGGGTGTCTCCCAGGATGAAGAATCTGTTTCAACTGTGAAACATTAATTCTGTTCTCTAGGTTGGCTACAAGAAGGGCTTCTCTGCTAACTTTAGACAAGGATTAATGAAACACTGAGGAACTTGATGTAAAATCAGAGTCGAAGGTGTAATTGTGGATTGGTGTCATGGACAGGATGCTGGTCTAAATGTTTGTGGGGACTTTTTCTGTCTGACTCAGTCTAGTTATAATGCTTTTATACAACCTCAGTTTTCTTCCTTCTTCAGCAGCTTTTGGAGATAGTCATAACTCTGAGCAAGCACTCAGAGGAAAGTTCCTCTCATATAAGCTCCTCATATATTTTTTGGTGAAAGAAGCCAATGGACACAAAAAATTGGAATCATACCAACGCATGAATATTTTTAGCACCAGATGTCTGAATGAACTAGAATACCCTTAATTCCATCTGAACCAGATGTGCATAAGACCAGAGCTAAGAGGGGGAAAATGCAGCTTTTCAGACTTCTTTTTCTTTTTTTTTTCCTCCCCTGTAAAGAAAGGTACTGCTTAAACAGGACTTTATTCTTTTTTATGGGAATTTAGGGATCTGTCACATAATTAACCTCTGCTAGTTCTGAGAAGGCTGCTTATCACCAGAGTACAAAGTTCAGGTTTAACAAAGGCCAAAGCAGTATGGATCTTGGTTTTTCACTCTGCTGTTTCTAAACACTATAGCTGATATATGTTACTGAAAAGTATAATGATTCATATGTCAGAGAGAATAATAGTGAAGCAATTCAGGAAATCAGTGCCAGTATCCTCTATTTTTCAAGATAGAGAGGCTATTTTGTCCAAATCTGGCTGGCAAATTATTATATCAAATAGATCAAGTTGCTAATTCATTTCACTAGTAGTATTGTTGCCAGTAAAAGTGCATAACTACATTTAGTGCCTCTATTTGTAAACTTCATTAGAATTTGTTTATGTGATCATCATCTCACAGCCTGGATATAAGATCTCATTAATCTGAAAAAGTTAGATCAAATACCTCTATCAGGAAAAAAAATACTGTGTGTACAGAAACAAATGACTAAGGTAAAAATGGCAGTGAGTCAGTCCATGGATGGCCCCAGCAGTTAGTGACTGGCTTACTTCCCAACAGCATGAGTAGGGAAAAAAAACAAACCACTCTGTGGTGATTAAGCTTCTTTCATTCTTTGTATTTTCAGTACAGAAGTCTGTCAGTACTTAGGACACCAACACAGTACCCATGGACACTGCTAACTCGAATATGTCTTAAATATGTGCACTATATACACCACAGCTGGAATATTCATAGACAAGTTCTCCAACTTGGTTCTTCAGAAAAATAAATAATGCTGTGTTGATTTTGTATTGAATGTCATGCAGAGTTCAAGATTTAGAGTACTGCCTCCAAACTGTGACGTATTTATGTTCACGATAACCAGGAAAAGCTGCAGATCTTAAATAACTCTGCTGTTTTCACAAAATGAAGCATGCAAGAATGAGTGTAATGATTGCTTGTGACTTTTGAATAGTTTCTTTCTGATTCATTATCTGTTGTAGACACTAAAATCTGCTGCAATTTTCTCTTCTATGTGTGAAAACACATAGAGTTAGTTTACTAAGGCCACAAGAGGATCTTAAATGTCTATCATGATTTAAAGACAAATAAACACATGTAGTTGACAGCAATGAGAGTTTAAGGTTTTTTCTGAATTGCAGGTAAATGCAGTGAAGTTGCTGTTGCTGTAAACCTTGCTATAGAAAATTCATAAATGTACAAGAATGATCTCTTCCTGAAGGACCACTTCCTTCCTGTAAATTTCTATGGAACAAAAGCAGATTTCTTGCAAAAACACTCATTCACCTGAACGAGAGCAAAACTGGTTATTTAAAAAGGAAAGATGATAAAAACAAGGTTACTCTAGCAGCTAACTGTAAGGAAAACCATATTTTCCCTGGCTACTTCAGAGAGCTACTACACTGTCTGGCATTCTCTTGAAGCAGTGTCCTTGTCTGTACAGAGGCTGCATGAAAGGTCTTGCACTGCACTTTATCAGAGGGAGGCACAAATGCTGGAGATGTTGTGCCAAAGTACACATTAGTATTTGATTTTTTAAAAGTGCCATTGTGTCCAAAGCTAAGGAACAAATACAATTTTATATTTTCCTGTATATTAGTACAATAACATGTAGTCACTTCAGCAAAGTATGAATAATAGATTCAGTGAGTCATTATAATTTATTTTAAAATAAGCCTAGAATAAAATAATACTGCCTTTTGCACTAACAATACCACAATAGTAAAACTTCCTACATTTAAAATAAGTAAGGCTAAACTAAACACATTGGAACTGTGAGGGCCAGATACTTTGCATGTCCTTAACTGCTTTCATATGCTCAAAGTAAGGAAGTAGCTTTAAAAACAGAATTCATAAATCCCAATGAAATAAACTCAGGTGTCATCCAACTGCTATATTGCTCCAAAACTTTCTTTTTTTTAAATATTATTTTCTGGAATAGAGTTGCTTTCCCATGGAATAGAACACAGACTACTGGATTTTAAAAAAGCATAGCCGTGAAATAACTTGTGGCAGTGATTAGATTTGCTCCAGTTCCTGGGAAAGTAAGGCTGGATGACTGCAATTATTTCCTTTCATTGTCTCCCTCTGCTTAGTTGTGCTACACAAGTTACCAAATCAACTGGAAATGCTAGATTAAAAACAGACAAACAAACAAGCAAACAAGCATTCCCACTCCTACCCTTTTCTCATAGTTTGAGGCTCTAGGTGAGGCTCATCTGAAATTCCCTGGGATAACCAAGACATCCTTATAGGGCTGGCCGAACCTAGGAGATACCTCACCTTTTTGAGGTGTCTGAAAGCATCTAGCTCAGAAACCAGAGGGCCTCTGAAATAGCAATTGAAAGTTAAAGCAACTCATCCAACCTTTTGTATTTTTTCTGTCTGATTATTTTCCCTCTCCCCACTCTCAGTAAACCTACACTGCAGCCTCATAAGAAATGGTAGCAATTGATATTCACGGTAGCAATTAATTTTTTTAATTAATAACCTTATCTTTCTGAAATATCTTTTAAAGTTCTCAAAGTTTAAAAACAGAAAGACTGTTTTAAATTTTCACAGAAACAAATCATTAGTAAGTGAAATAGAAACATGCTGACAACAAAGGCACAGCAGATGAGTAAAATACTGTATAGATCCATAACTATACCTATTAACAATGTCTATTACTATAAGAAAAATGCCAAGAAAAATAATGGGGATTTTCCATTATACAGCTATTGGATAAAGGAGGAAAAGTTAGTAGAGAGAAAGAATATCCTGAAAAAAAAAAAAAAAAAAAAAGTTATGGCTGCCTTTTTCCCAGATCTAGCAGTTATCTATTAAATAAAGTCTTTCTCTCACAGGTCTTGCCTCATTTGTGTTCTTGGATGGACTGTCATGAAAATCTTACCACTATTTCCAAATATGTTATAAATTAAACAAACAGTAAACTGTAGAGAAGGCAGAGCAAGAGATCAAGAATACTGGTAACAGCCAGGACTTGAGCTGTCAGAGTCTCTTTTCAAGCCATTTTGTGATTCTGTTGGAAAAGAGGGATTTTCTTGGATTTTTTAAAATATTTTTTTT
>WEIU01012153.1:80399-108374 GCA_013389925.1 Aegithalos caudatus
GAGTGGTGCAACTGCCTGAATTAGGCTGGCTGAACTGCCCAGTATGCAATATACATCTTCCTGCACCCACTCATCCCATAACGCAAGTATCAAAGCATTTCTCTCAGTCTTCAAACACAGTCCACCTTGGTTAATATCAAGAACTGAGCAGTATTTTAGCAATCAGTCTTCAGGCAACAAAACTAGACTCTAAAATTTAGGTTATTAACTCTCAGGATCAGAGCACAACAACTAGCATGCACCTACATGTTATTTCCTTTACAGCAACACCATTTGTTGCCTGGAGGACTACAGGCGTGCTTTTGAGGTTGCAGTGTGTTGTGGTAGTTTAAATTTGTCAAGGAACTAGTTACAGGATTTGCAGCATCTTTTTGGTTTGTACATTAATTTTAAAAATTTGAAGAAAAAAATCCTCTTCTGTAGTTTCTTTACATCTTAAAAAATAGTGTGTGCATACAACATAAGCTGTGTGTTATTAAGGGCTTTTGAACATACAGCTACACCAGCAATGTGTTTTTGCCAACACCCTTAATATCTATTCCACATATACTGCATTTCTCAGTTAAGACTAATGTCTGTAGTTGCCCAGTGATTAAAAAAGTCAAAGTGGGTTCTCAGAACATATTTTACATCAAAAAAGTGAGTATTGGAAAAGGATAGAGTAAAAAATGTTTAAAGAATTGCTAAGTGCTCAAGAGGAGAAGACTGTACTGAGAGGTGACTTGGCCAAATAATTTCTCCTTTTTCAAATATTGTCTACAACAACAACAAAAAAATAAGGCTTAAATTTACCCTGACAGCTTCAGCTTTTCTGGTTTATCTGTATTTGAAATAATAATTTCAAATAATGACTGCAAAACCAGGTGAGGTCAGAAACATTGGTTTTTGAACTTTCCTGTGAGCTTTGTTGAACTTCTGTGATTGAGCAAAGTACTTGATTGGGAATTGCTTTCCTTTTTGAAGCTTCTCTCTGTTGCATAGCAATTGGAGGTATCTTTATAATTCTCTGAAGAACACGTAGAGATCTAGCAAGGGAATTCTTCCATCAATGCCTATATAATCAATACTGTTTATTAAAGCAGGATTACACGAGCAGTCTCCCTTGTTTAATAGAGAGGAGTAGACACTGTGTATTTTCTGACTTAGAGTACAGACTGCAAAAAAGTATTACTAGAGGTAAAAACATTTAACATTGCTAGGAACAATGATAGAAATTGGGTGTAAGAAAACATGGTGTTTAATGGTAGCACACACTGGGATGCACTTGCTGCAGTGGAAATGAATTCAGATTACTTGTGCCAGCTGGTGTTTGTTTGTTAAAGAAAACAAAAGCGAAAACAGGAGTTGAATTTTGTGATTACAGATGCATATTAGTGCTTGCAGCACATGGCTACAGTGTTAAGGGGATGGAGATAGGGCAGTCAGAGCTGAGAAATGTTTTTCTACATGCTTTGATGAATGTGACAATTTTTCTAGTAGCCAGGCATTATGATAAGAATGAAGTTAGGCATAAACTTCTGTCACACTGTAATGTGTTTATGGTGATGACTGATGTACCACACTATATTCAAGTTTAACTAAGGATTCAAACTTGTATTTAAAAACTGACAATATATATCATTCAGTGAGCAGTAGAATCAAAATTAATTTTTTTTGTTCATTTTTAGAGTAACTTTCTATTATCTTTCAATCTGCAAGAATATAGATATACATATATGTTGTTCTACACATTATGTTTGCTGCCATCAGCATGGGTGCCTTTCCTGTTTTCTTTATTTTCACATTACTTGTTAACAAAACAAAGTCGATTATAAGAGCATAAAATTCAAGACAAAGAGGTTTAGAAAAACAGACAAGCTAGCTCAAAATGGGTGAAAAATCCATGTATGCACAACAAAGACAGAGGAAGCATATTGCGTATTATTCACACAAAGGCTGCTATTCTCTAAGAAAATACTTTTAAATGAGAGAACATAAGATCCTGTTTACGAGAAAAACTCAAGGCCCCATAATCCAAACCAGAGGATTTTGACTAAACCAATGGATGGAGAATTTTACAGAACATTTCAGAATTAAATTTGAGTGAAAGAATGGAAAGGAATTGCTTTTTAAAAAAGCTCCCTCCAAACAAAATGATTAAAGATCATGTCTAGAACTCTTGATAGCTATAAAGAAATTTTCAGGCAGACTTCCTTTATTCACAGTTTTGTAAACCTTAAATTTATTTTTTACTTCATGAGACCAGTTGGTCCTCTCTTCCACCACTTGAGGTTGTTAGTAATTTAATTTTAACATCATCTTAAAAAAAGCATTTTACAAGCATAGAAGTTCAGATTATGAACTTGTTAGATCTATTTAAGATACTATGTACAGAAACAGTCTTCACCGTAGCGTGGAGAAATCAGATGAATTATGGGATTTTTTCAAGCTTTGGAGAACAGATACAGAAGAGGAGACTTCTGTTTCAAATCAGTACCTAAAAAAAGGATGTCAGACTCTGTGTAAAGATCATTTGCAGTTTAATTAAAAAAAATTAAAAGCACATAAAATCCTAGTGTTTATTTACAAAAGCATCTTCATCTCACTCTACCACAAAACTCACTTTGTTCATTATTGCTTAATTAGTGTCAATTTGAAATAATTTGCCTCTTAGTATTTTTTAAAAAATAGTATTTGTTAAGTAGCCAAAATTGAAAGCCTGTCAGTTCTTATTGTAGAAATTCCCCTGTACACACTGAATAATAATAATAGTAGAATTCAATACTGTTCTTTTGCATTGTTCATATGTGGCTTTCCAGGGTGACAGATGTTGAAATGTGCATGAGTGCACAGCTGGAAGTGATCCTGTGTTTTGCAAATAAAAAGTACATTTTCACTGAGAATATTTTCGTAAGCATATATTGGAGTTGGGTGGATGAGTTCAAGTCTTGGGGTAGACAGGATTGCTAAGATTTCCAAAGTCATCATGGCAGGGAGGATGAAAGCATTAACTGTTCATTATTTTAAAACATCTTCTGTTTGTTTGGGTTTTGGAGTTTTGTTTGTTAGTTTTGTGTGGTTTTGTGGATTTTTTGGTTTATTTCTTTGGGGATAGTTTATGGTTTGTTTATTTTGTTATGGTCTAGGTGGCTTTCCAGAGAAGATTTTCCTGCTTATGAAAGGGGAATTGCTTTAAACTGAATATGAGTTTGTTTTATATACTCAGTGCTGTTGGAGCTGGAGAATTAAAACATTGTAGTAGCTAGGAGCAGTAGGTTTTTACCTTCTGGACTGACTAGGGGTTCCCCCCCCCCTCTACTAAATTTAGAGTGCACATGTCATTTAAGTAAGTTGTAGCAGATTTTGAATGACAGCTGACTGTATTATCGAGTGAGAACCATATTTATGGAAATGGAAATTAAAGAAGAAAAACTGAGAATAAAAAACGCCTGTCATGGTGAAAACGGCACATTAATTTTCCATGGCATGATTCAGCTTGAAACTGGGAAGGTATTGAAAATCTGAAGTGCTGTTGAAGGTGCATGATGAAACAGTAAAAAAGTGAATAACTTTTGCAAATTCAAGGATTGAGAGGTTACAAAATGCTGGTCTCTGACCTGCTGAAGGCTGAGAGAGAGCTCTCTGCAGCCTGTGATGAATACTGTTCCACACTGGGCTTTTAGATAATCTGCTTGGCTGATGTGCTCAGGTGCTTGCAGCCTTAAAGAGTCCTACGGCTCTCACTGTAGGAGGTTGTGTGAGGTTGTGCACTGACTTGGTGCTTGGACAGTATTTTTTTCTGGATGAAGAATTGTTAGACCTGAATGGGGCAAACTAGATGTGAAAAATTTCTGAAGATTTTTCAGTCAGTGTGCAGTCTGGTTTTTGATTTGCAGTATGTATTTTCATTTTGTTCGTTTAGTGTGCGTGGGTTCTTTAGCAATGTAGACTGATTATGAACCACCCTTTCCTGTATCTATAAATAATGCAGACTAACATGGAATGCAGTGGTACGTCCACTAGCAGCCCAAGTGGCTTTTTCAGCATGAAATTTTACTGTTGCCCGCTTTCTAGAGGACGCTGGGTTACATTTGAAGCTCTGACCTTTAACTTCAGGGCTCTGTGTGCTGGGCCCAAGCAATCCCTAAGTGATGCTGACACATCAGCTTCCTTTGCTTAGTGGATATGTTTGCATGGGGGATGTTGCTTTCTGTGCAGGAGATAAGTTTCTCTGGTGAGATGAATTAGGTGGTGTGATATCTTTGTTTAGGGATTTGGGTTCTTTTGTCCAGCGTCCGAAATAATGTCATTTCAATAATTAACATTTAGATTAGTAATTAAGCTTCAACATTTGTATCTAACTCATTGTGGAAGGGATTTCAAACTTCTTATTCCTTTGTTATGACTGTTGGATCTCTATGCTAGATCAGTATTTGTGTAATGTTCATATTCAGTGCAGCTCCCTGACTACAGATTAATTTTTCTTATTGGTTATTTTTGCTAGAAAGCGTGTACAGTTAGGATGCATCAATGCAGTTTTTTTCTTCTTGTCATTCTTTAAAACATTAGTACAAATTTTGATGACCACCCAAATAAGCTGTCTGTATCACATGACTGGTATGCATCCATTGAATCCTGCATTATTTTGTGGGGCCTGCAGTCTTCCTTTGGTATATGCCAAATAAGGAGATTAAGTTGTTTAAGACTAGCATCTCACCATTTCATTAGTTACTCTTTTTGAAACAAGACTAGTTTTGTGTTCTGCGAATAGTCTCACTTGCTTTGGCAGGTTTTACAACACCACAAAGTTCATTGCAGATTCCTATTTGTGAAACATTGTAAAAAAAAAAGCCACTTATATTACATAATGTTGTACTGCATACATGGCTTTCTTCATTTTAAGTTCATCTGCTTCTACATTGAGGCACTCTGTATGTAATTGTAGGTTGATTTCTGAATTCAGACGTCAACTGGATAATGATCCCCTAAATTTCCCTCCAATTTCGGTGTACCTCTTTTAGAAGTGTCTGTTATAATATATGAATTTAGGCTTTTGAAACTGAAAAAATCAGTTTCAGTTGTCATGGTGTTCATATGTAAGTAGTAATGAGAACATTTGAAAGTGTATTTAGGGGAATAGTCGAGGGTCTGGTTTTTGTTGTTTGGTTTTTTGTTTTTTTTTGGTAGCATAGATCACTTCTACGGTATCACTATTAATTTGTAATTGGATAGACTGACTTTTCCCAGATAACAGGTACTCAGTGTTACATTCAGAATTATTGATTCCATGTTTGGGGAAGTATTTGTTGTCTTTGTTTTTAATACAAAATAGTCAATTGAGGCTGTTTCTTACGAAATAGTTTGTTCTAATTTGCTCTGATGTTCTCTGTGTATTGTTAGGAAATATTCTAGGCAATTATTCTCTTGAAAAGGAAGAAATGTTATGTATCTGGACTCTTTTGAAAAATACATCTGAGTATTTTTCAATTGCTTTGATAGGAAATGGTTTTGCCCTATATATGTATTGATCATACCAGTTTTAGGCATTAATTTTTGTAATTAAATTGCTTTTTTTTTCTAACTAATTTATTTGCAGATGTGATGCAGATCCATCTGCCCTAGCTAAATATGTTCTGGCTTTGGTAAAGAAGGATAAAAGTGAAAAGGAACTGAAGGCATTGTGTGTTGATCAGCTGGATGTATTTCTTCAGAAAGGTATGGGCTTTGTCATAAAGTTAAGTGAAAATTCTGTCTTGTTCAATTTATTCAAGCAATAATTTACCACAGAACCAGGCTTTGATCTCTTCATTAGCTTTGTTACTTTGTAGAATGTAATTCAGTTTTCATAAAGTAATTTTAAAAAGCCCAGGTGTATAGGTTAACATGCATATATTAGGTATATATTTCTTAGTACTCACAGAGGCCCAGAATCATAGAATGGTTTGGGTTGAAAGGGACTGTAAAGATTTTCTAGTTCCAGCCCCCTGTCCTGGGCAGGGACATCTCGCACTAGACCAGCTTTATCAGGGCCTTGTCTGACCTGGTCTTGAATGGTTCCAGGACAGGGTCATCCACAACTTCACTGAGCAAGTATTGAACCTCTGTATATATATATGCCAGAAATATTTTCCAGATGCTTTATTAAGAGACACTAAATAATTCAAGAATTGAATTATTGACTTTTTTTTTTATGCTGTAAATATAATTTTAAAATATAAATTAGGAATACAGTGTTTAAAGAAAATACTCCGTTGTTTTAACTTTTGTTGAATGCTGGTTTTGGTTGCTTGTCTGGGTTTGGGGGGTTTATTTATTTATTTATTTTTAAAGCAAGTGTTAACCGTGGCTTTGTATAATGGATATTTGTATATTCTTTACTTTTAGAAACTCAGATATTTGTGGAAAAACTGTTTGATGCTGTGAATACAAAAAGCTACCTACCTCCACCAGAACAGCCATCATCAGGAAGCCTGAAAGTAGAATTTTTTCAGCACCAAGAAAAAGAGACAAAAAAAGAAGAGGTGGGTTTTGATTTAATTTACATGTACATCTTTTTTCTCATTCGTGTAATTTGCTTGTGTATTTAACTTCATAGTGTTTATTAGTAACAGTTATTAATAATTTATTATAGTTTATATCAATGATTAATGTTTATTAATAATGTTATTAATAACTATGTGACAGCATTAAAATAAGTCAGAAGATTTGTGCTTGGTATGTCGAGCACTGCTCATTTTTCTAACACAAGTGGATGTTTCAAAGGTAAACCAAAATGGTTTTGCCGAGTCAAAGATAAATGAAGTCACTGAGTAGTGTAGAAGCTGCAGTACAACCTGCATTAGTTCTCTGGTCAAAAGTGCTGTTGTAGTGGTGCTGCACTTCAATTCTCCATAAATCCAGGCTGCCATTCTAAATGGCAATTCTCATTCCTTCAGCTTCTTGATCCAGAGAGCATCCTTTTGTCACAAGTGTTAATGTTGTTCATTGAGTCAGAAGATTAAGTTTGTTCTTTTCAGTTGCAGACTAGGGTTTGCCTGTGTGACAGTGTTTTAAGTGTGAGTTGAACTAGATAACCTGCTGATGAAAAAAAGACTTCGGTGTTGGTTGTTGAGTATCCATGGCTTCTCAAATCTTCCCAAAGCCTTAATATGTTTTTTTATCTACTGTAAAAGCAGCTTTTTTTCAGTGCAGCACTATAAAGATTGATTATTTTATTTTCTCTCAAACAGAGCTTTGAATATTTCTAGAAATAGAAATGAACCTGTAATGAAGATTCTCTAACTATGTTAGAGACTGAAATATTTAATTTAATGTAACTACTGATTGCTCTGTTTTTATTTGGTTATGCAGAAATCTGCATTTTAGTGTGCTCATGTTTTGATCTAATATATATGCTTTGAATTCAGATAGTTAAAGAGGAAGAGCGAGAGAAAAAGTTCTCTAGAAGATTAAATCACAGCCCTCCTCAGTCAAGTTCTCGCTACAGAGACACCAGGTAAAAATTTTGCTTACCCTCTCATCAGTAATCAGATGGATTTGGATTTTTTACTGGATTAAATGCTTTGTTTCTGTGTTGTCATCTATAAGCCTGAAAAGAAGACTTCTATTGCTTTTAAGTATATGTTGGTTAAGTAGTGATGGTGTGTCAGTGTAACCTGTCTCTTGAGTTGTGCACAGCTATCATCCTTGGAGTTTTAGGAGTAATTCTGGTGTTAGATTTGTGGTTTATATTGCAGTATTTATTGTGCTTGATACCAAGTGTGAATTTTGATTTAGAAGTGTTCCCTTCAATAAGTCTTGGTGTTTCCAACTTGGGAGATAGGCAGTATTGAGCAGAAACAGAAATTTATATATGTTTTAAAGTCTTAGGTATGGTAAGAATAAAATTAAAAAGTGAAATTAATTTTAAATCCTTCTGAGAATGGAGTAGCCATAAGTTACATACAATTTGTAGCTCTTCTCTAGTTTGAAATTTCTTAAAGTTCTTAAGTAGTTAAGATTTCAAAAAGTGCAGCTTCATAATTCTTGAAATTAACCTCTGCTATTTCATTTTCAGAAGTCGCGATGAAAGGAAAAAAGATGAACGTTCTCGGAAGAGGGATTACGACCGAAATCCTCCTAGAAGAGATTCCTATAGGGATCGGTACAACAGACGGAGAGGGAGGAGTCGAAGCTACAGCAGGAGTCGAAGTAGGAGTTGGAGCAAAGAGAGGTTGCGGGACCGCGATCGAGACCGGAGCAGAAGCCGGAGCAGAACGCGAAGCAGAGGTACCAACAGTTGGTCTCTAAAATACGGTGAATGTTTTCTACAAAATTTAGAAACTAAACTTGAAAACTGTGTTCAAAATGTACTAGAGTTTCCTCTGTTGTTCTTGTTCCTTTATTTGAATTTAGCTTTGTTTTCTATGGAAATGAGGCTTCTGTGATTGTGTTCTCAGTGCTTGTTTTCCTCTCTTACCCTCTGTTCTTCTTCAGTACCTTTGTAGTGAGGTGACTGTACTGGCCACTTTCTAAGCATTGTTGCAAGAGAGGCAGAAAAAATGCAAAATGCGTTTCATTAGGTTTTAGGAAACTCAGAATCCGGTTTCAGGAGATACAGAAATTAATACTCACCTATGAAGGTGGAACTGGCAAAAATTGTTTGGCAGTAAATGACTTGTCAAGCAGAACAGTACAGCTCAGTTCTTCTGGTCTTGTCCCCTTTTTAGTGTCATAGGTGAAGGGCTGAAATCGTTACAGTAAATATTTGCATTTGTGCACATCTCTGTAGGAATTAAGGCTTCAGTACAGTAGTTTGTAGGCTTAAACGTCTTTAAAAAAGGGGTTGCTTTTTCAGCTGAAAGAAGTGCTTTTTCCCTCAATAGTTTTTAATGATAAATTAGAAAAGAACAGTGAAAGTAATTTTATGTCTTTGTCCTGTCTTAGACAATATACGGGTAAAAACAGTCTGGTAGAACTCTCCTTTGTATTATTTTTCTTTCTGTAAAACAGGCCTTGGTAACCCTTAAAACCAGGAATGCAGATTTCTGAAAATACGAGAGCAGATCTTTTCCAACAACTTGGTAACAAGCAAATTAAATAACAGGCAGTAGTTTAACTAGGAGATTACAACATGAATAAGTCTTAATTGAAGGATTATTTACATAAACTGAAATGACAGTACAGTATGGACAATATTTTACAGTGAAGGCTTTGTTTCTTTTTCTTAGAACATGAAGAAAAGCTGGTTTAACCCACACTGATGAGCCATCTTTAAGCTATTTCATAGTGTTCCTTTAATGTGAAGTTTTTAAAGTCTATTAACTTATGTCACGACATAACTATTCTGTCTTAATGGGGGTACTTACTGTTTATTTGGTGATAATACTAGAAAATGAAGAGAATGGTTTGTATGTATTCAGAATAAAAGGTCATTTTACTTGCTGTATCTGCCCAGGAGTGTTCCACACCTGTCAAGCATTATTATTTCATCTATTATGGCAAAGCTTTGTATGCAATAAATACATGCATTCGAGTGGAACAGAAAATGAAAATCAACAAAATGAAGATACAACAATAGCATTGTCTTGAAACATTAAAGATTTGTAACTTCTATACTATTTTCAAGTGGTGGTTACCCTTTTCTTGCCATTGCTACCCTTTATTCAAAAAAACTTTCCATCTGAAGTTCTTAACAATATGTGCATCACTAAAGAACATGTACTCTGCCTGAAGTTAAATAGGGTATCTGCTCTACTGTGGATATATCTGTTATTAAAATAGCCCAGGGTCTGACTATGTACTTCACAGATTATAATTTTTCTGGATAAACCTTTGGAATGTAGAATCATGGAATAATTGAGGTTAGAGGAGACCTCTGAAGGTAGTGTAGTCTTAACACCCTTTATCAAAGCAAATAAACTGGAGCAGGTTGCTTAGGACCAGCTGGGTTATAAATAAATCCAAGGGTGGAGACTCCACAGGCATTTTGGGCAACCTGTTAAACATTTCAATTAATGTTCAACAATGTGTATGTGTTTTGAGTTGATGTGGAGTAAAGATAATTAGAGAGTAGTAGCTGCTTCTGGTGAAAAGGTGGATAAGGAATCATCCAATATAAATTTTTTTTTATATTACAGAAAGGGATTTGGGAAAGCCAAAATATGACATGGATAGAACAGATCCACTAGAGAACAATTATACTCCAGTTTCTTCTGTGACAAATATTTCATCTGGCCACTACCCTGTCCCTACACTGAGCAGTACTATTACTGTTATTGCTCCTGCTCATCATGGAAACAACACTACTGAAAGTTGGTCAGAGTTCCATGAAGAGCAGCTGGACCACAACTCCTATGGAAGACCTCCGCTGCCAAAGAAACGCTGTAGAGATTATGATGGTGAGTACATTTTAATTTTTTAATTCCTTACTGCAGCTATTATTGTCCCTTTTATGAAAAGATTACGGTAATTTACTCGTCTTTTTCTGATCTTCTCTAGTGTGTTGAGGTTTTTCTATTGCAGAATTCTTGAATGCAAATTTTGTACCACTTCTTACTGACTTAAGACTGCTTTCTCTTTTAGTGTTTGTATATATTTTTAACTTGCTAGGACTATTTTCTATATGAAAAATGGTGTATTAAAAATTTATTTTAAAAATCCAGCTTTACTAAGGTTTTCTGTCTTATGTCATGTTCCAACCAAATACTGTATTGGATGGTTTTGACAGTGGTTAGCACCTTAGTAATCTCATCGTATTTAATTTTGTCCTAAGAGACAATTTTTAGCTGTGAAGGTCTAGAGCTGAAACTTCCGTGTTCATGTTAGACCATCATAACTTTCTGTGTAGTTTCTTAAAACTGGCTAGGTTTTCACTTATCTCTGTCTTAAACTTTAATTTTAAATGTCTTGTGCCAAAATACACATCAGAGACTGCTGCAGCTGGCAGTGCCTGAACTTAATTTAGCCTGTCAACCTGTGAGCTCAGGAGAGTTGAAATCTCCCTGTCAAGTCGCTTCTGAGGGATTTTGTTGCTGTTATTGTTATGTTTCACAATGAGGAGTTTAAGTTCTAGGCCAGTTTACATTCAGAACTCTGATTAGAATTTTTTTCTTAAGTAAAAAAATAAAGGGAAATTGAGCTTTCAAGTGTTGGCGGAGTTGTACTTATGAAGAATAGCTTTTGCTAGTATACATCACAGCAATGCTGTGGAGCAAGTGGAACTGTGAAAGTGTCACTTTGTTTTGAAGTTTTCTGTCTACTGTGGCTACATGATTCCGTCATACTGCTCTTCCTATCTGCACTTTCAGATTTTCAACTTTATCCTCTGGTAAACTTTTGCTTTTGTTTAACATTTCAATGTAGTGTGCTCTATAATTCTTCCTGAAGATGAGGTAATACATACTACTTCCCCGCATCATGTTTTGAGGAAGTGGGCACTCCTCTTTCTTCCTATTTTACCAGGTGTTTCAGCCTTTTCCCTGTATTGCACTGACTTGTATTTTGGTCGTGTTTGTTTTTGTGGGCACTGTTGCTAAACAGATAATAGTAGAACAATTTGGGCTGGAAGGGCCCTATAAAAGTCATCTAGTCTAGCTAGCATCCCTGCAGTGATGCATATTCATCTTAAACAAGATTTTGTTGCTCAGAGCCCAGTCCAACATGGCCATGAATGTTTCCAGCGATGGGGCATCCACCGCTTTTTCTGTGCAACCTCTTCCACTTTATTATAATGAGGGTGTTTCACCACCCTCATTATAATAATTTCTTTTTCATATGTTACTTTGAATCTGTGGTGTTTTAGTGTAGAACTATGACTACTGGTCCTATCACTTCAGGTCCCACCAAAAAGTTCAAAGTACTTAAAGGCTGCATTGAGTACCTAAATTCACTGCTCTGAGCCTTCTATTCTCCAGTCTGAACAGCCCCAACTCTCTCAGCCCTTCCGCATAAGAGAGGTGCTTCAGGCTTCTGGTAATTTTTGTTGCCCTTCTCTGGCCCACTTCTGTGTTTGACTTGTATGTAAAAGAAAATAAGTGAATGTATTTTATTTATATATATATTTAATATTTACAAATGCATATGTTATATGTAAATAGAAAATTTTTCTCTTATGTAATCACATTAAACTATGGCAAATGTTTATAATGCTCCCTGAAATAATTGCAGAAGAGGAAAAACAATGAGTGAATTTGCTCGTATTGGAATTTCAAGGTATTAATATCTAAATTTAATAGGGGTTTCTCAGACCTAGTGTATGCACTTTTTGCTTAGAAACAAATTGATCTTGTTAATGTGATGACGTCTGGATTTCATTCTTTGCTTTCACTATTTGTTATAATTCAGTGCAGAATTAGTTCTTCAAGAAGATGTGAACACTTTCGTGCTAGCAAGTTTCTGCAATGTCTATGTGTGCTGACTGTTTAAAGTTTAAGAGTCAATTACATTTTCTAATCTAAGCTTCTGCTGGTATGTGGAGCTCTTCATTTACAAACTGTCACATTACACATTGAATTTCTTGTATCTACCCTGAATCAAGCATCAACTGTTGAATACTAACATCAGTTCTTTTTGATGTTTCAGAGAAGGGTTTCTGTATGAGAGGAGACATGTGCCCTTTTGATCATGGAAGTGATCCAGTAGTGGTAGAAGATGTGAATCTTCCTGGCATTCTGCCTTTCCCAGCACAACCCCCTGTTGTCGAAGGACCACCTCCTCCTGGACTTCCTCCCCCTCCACCAATTCTGAGTCCTCCTCCTGTTAACCTTAGACCTCCAGTACCACCACCAGGCCCCTTACCACCTAGCCTTCCACCTGTAACAGGTAATTAAAATACTGAATTCCATTTTTTAGTAGAAAAGCCTGGATCTTACTTGAATTGTACACAGTGCAAAAAGCTGTTTTGAAGAATCCCAGCTGTATTATAGAAAGTTGAATTGTGCTCTACTATGGCATAATAACCTCAAAATTATTCTGTCTGATGATATTTGTTGGAGAGCTGGTGGTTGTAAAATGTTGCATGCTACATGTCGCTCTTTAATATGGAATAATATTTTCAAGTAAAAGTGTGAAATGGCAAAATTAAATTCCTTGAGTATTACAGAGAAGTTGACTGCTTGAATATTACAAAATTGACTACTGGAAACAACAGATCCTTACTGTTTCATTTATATTGATAAAAGTAAAGATAATTCATGACCACATTAAATTTGTACCTGCGCATATCATTTGGGATTAATTTTGAAAATAAACTTGTGAAGTATCTAAGAAAAACTCTCCATTTTGTTTACTGTTTCACTGGGAAGTACTTCAGCTGAAGCACTAAAAATTATGTGAAAACTTACATGCCTGGCTGTCATTTATAAAGTAGCCAAAGTTCAATGCTTAGTTACCTTGTGTGGTTTAAAAACTGTTTTGTTAGTTTTATGTGATTATTCCTTTCTCTTTTTTTATTAACTTAGGTGTCCCACTTAGTAAAATTATTCAGGAGTAACTGATATTTGATAGTGCTTAGAAATTTCTTAAACTGATTTAATTTTCTGTTGGTAGTATATTTAAGAAAGATATGAATGAATGTATTTATTTCAGTTAATACAGAGTGTAACCTCCTCTGGGTTGGTCAGTTCTACCTTACATGCTGTTTTTAGATCTGCTTCACAAGTTCAGATATATCACTTCATGACTTCTTCCAAAGCCTGCTCTTCTCAATGATTAAACTGAAGATTGGGCTTGACTGCTTAGCTTTGAAAGTGTCACATTACCTGTTGTAAAAAAAATCAAACCAACCAAACAAAAAACCCACTCAATTTTAAAAAGAGTGGCCTAAGGGTTGAAGGATTCTTCTTGGGTGTTTGGAAAAATAATTTCAGTCAAGTTAGTTATTGTCATCATATAATATTTTTGTTATATTAAAAATACTTTTTTATTTTAAAAATAGAATTTGTTTCTTGGGTCAGTTTTTATTGAGCTTTAGAATGCTTCTGTTGGTAAAGATGAATACCGTGCTAGCAGTTAAATTTTGCTTGTAGAGAGAAGGTGTTTGGAGAAATGTTAAATGATTCAAATGCTTTTCTCTCTCTAATCCAAGTTCTGAGTCATTTGCTCTTGGAGGTGGTTTCATATGAATTTATGGTACAGCATCAAGTCTGCAGATGTGCCCTCTCAGCCCTGTTTTTCTTAAATAGCCTTAAAAGCATTTCCTTAAAACCTTTTGAGTGGAGTGTAATGAAAGTGTAGTGGATAATAAATGAATGCAGTGTTTTCCTTTGTTTTTGACAGGACCACCCCCTCCCCTTCCACCACTGCAGCCTGCTGGCATGGATGCCCCCCCAAACTCAGCAACCAGCTCAGTTCCCACTGTTGTTACCACGGGTATCCATCACCAGCCGCCTCCTGCTCCACCCTCTCTTTTTACAGCAGGTGTAGTACTGAGGCTTTGCCCACAAGGTTTGCTAAATAGAATAACATTGATTCATATTATACTGTACTTTATAGAGATTATAATATCATAGTTTGGGAGAATAAGTCTGTATCGTATAGATTGTGACAGTAAATTAACAGTCTTCTTTTCAGACTTAGTTCAAGATGGAAGTAAAATTTGCATATAAAGTGTGAATTTTGACTGGAGAATAATATTTTCATTGTGTTTAAGCAGAAAACTTGGCATGACAGTTTTTTATGATAGTGGTTATACAACTCTTTTATTGTAACTCTATCTTGTAATTAAATATTATATTATATTGTACTTGAAACCTTAGGGGTTTTAACTGCAATTTATTTTAATTAGACAATTTCTTTGTTACCAGAAACGTATGACACAGATGGCTATAATCCAGAAGCTCCAAGTATAACAAATACTTCAAGACCTATGTATAGACATAGAGTACATGCCCAAAGACCAAATTTGATAGGACTCACATCAGGTGATATGGATCTACCACCCAGAGGTATGCTCTTAAAGCTATACTTAGTTAGTTTAGCTGATTTTCTTACATTAATGCAGGTTGAAAAACTTTTCAGAGAATACCTGGAAAACATTGCATTTTTCTAAAATCTTCTAGAATTAAGAGATGTTTAACTGAATAGGGAACTATGTCTATAATTGCTTTGTGTGCATTTTTTCAGGTAAAATGAAATCTCTTGCTACAGTATTGCACAGTTTACTTGTAGCTGAAGTAAATGGTCCCTTTGTATATCTTTTCTACAGAAAAATGTTAATGTTTCTGTAGTAGAACTCAGGATGATTTTTGCTGCAGAGAGGAGGGAGTCATTTTTATCTGGTAGCAGTTTTATGTATGAGTAATCTTAACCTCGCAGTTCCTGTGGCCCTGAGAAGAAGCAGCAGCACATAAAATGAGAATGGAAGAGGGATAAAACCATTTTTAATGTGGTTTTTCTTTGCATTTGTATGTATTTATCTTTAATCTTACTATGTTTCTGTTGGTGTATTTTCAGTGAGGAGTCTCCCAGTGTGATTCCTGTTCTTCAGCAAAAGTGACTCCTTTCCCACTCCATCCATAAATCTTGCTCCTAGGTGTTAGTGCCCTGGAGTACTGTGCATTTCCTATCATGACCATTTTTGTGTGTGCCATCTAATGGTAGAATGGAGGTATTAGGTGGAGTGGTGTGAGCCTCAGAGTATTGCATGGGACATTGTGAACCATTGTGGATCAGAGCGCAGTCATCTCAAGGCAGATGCCTTCTGTCACACCTCTTTTGTTTTCTGTATGTGTGATGTTACCGTGACAAAATGAGTGCTATTAGCTATTTTGATTTGTCACAGTATCTGTTGATAGTAAAGAAGTCTGTGACCAAGGTTTGATTCAGTCAGAACAAGAATCATAGTAATTTCAAAATAAACAATTATGCTTTGTTGTGCAAATTCGGTATGAGCAGAATACTTTATTACAGTCAAATACACAGAAAATAAATTTTAAAAAAGTAAAATCTTCTCGTCTATTTACAGAAAAACCTCCTAATAAAAGTAGTATGAGAATAGTGGTAGATGCTGAATCCAGAAAAAGAACAATTGGTGCAGGGGATGGTGGAGTTCCTACAAAGAAGACTTGGTTTGACAAGTGAGTGACTATTAACACAGTGTTGGCTTAAGAGTTGGAATTTCATGAACTGCTTTACTGTAATCTGAAACATATGTATTTGTCTATAAATTGCAAAGAAGTGAAACTGTGAGTACACTGAGTACTAAAGTAAATCCTACCATGGTTTAATCTGTATTTGACTGTCTTCTATGAAAGGTAGTATACAGATAGATGAAGTTGCTTTGGATGATACTAAGATCTGTTCCTTGAAAGTTGGCGTGATCTAAGAAACAGGGAAGCTGCAGTGTGATGGTTGTTAGAGATGACTGATTTTAGTTGTGAAATGTGAATTTTATCACTGCTATTTTGATGTGAGAAAAAACAGGGTGCAAGCTTGGAAGGGATTTTAAGAGATTGCTGGGAGTGAGGAGAGCCTTGAAGTAACAGTTATTTGAAACAGTAATGGGGAAATTTCATGGACTAGCTAAGAAACAGTTTTGGGAGAGAAGCAGTGTGGAAGTCAGGAATTACTGACATGACCAAATAATGTGAATTATCTCACAGATTTATGTGCTGGGGTATGCTGAGAATATCAGTGGGAAAGATGGCCAGTTGTATGGGTGTGCGTCCTGTACTCTCCTTCCACTTTTCTAAAATTGCATTATTTTTTAAGTCTGCAGATCTTTGTGTCTTGTACACACATGCTTCTGTATAAGCATATACAATTTTACACTGTGTTTTCTAGTTTGCTATGGATTTCTGGCTTGATTTTTTATTTGTTGCAGGCAAAATTTTAACAGAACAAATAGTCCAGGTTTCCCGAAGAAAGTGCAGTTTGGAAATGAAAATACAAAACTTGAATTGAGAAAAGTTCCCCCAGAACTTAACAACATCAGCAAACTAAATGAGCACTTCAGTAAGTTTGGAAACTTAGTCAACTTGCAGGTAAGAGTCAACACAGAGAAAGCAGTGTGCTTTGACGTAAAGGTAGTAGTAGTTGCTAAAAGCAGAATGCCAGGTTTTTTCCTGGTAATCCCTGAAACTTTTATTTCCCTAACTCTTTTCTAAAACACGATTTTGTTGGTTTTAATGGTATTGCCATTAAAGAAGCAGAAATTAAATGTTCTAGTCATCTTTTAGATTTTGAACAGCTATGTTCCTCAGAGATAAGACTTTTAAGAGACATTGTTTAAAACATTGAAAATTGATTGCACATGCGTTTTTCTCACCCATTTTCTCACATTTGGATCTGCTGTCAGAAATGCTCTGTATATTTGGGGATAAATTCTAAATACAGAAAACATGTATTTCTCATCCAGAAAGCAGTCCCTGTGACATAATTGCTTTCTATTTCCACCATAATCACGGCTTGTCCCTTAAAATTACTTTGTGGTTTATTGGAGTCACCCAATAAGCAGTTAAAGAGAGAGGAAAGCAGTGCAAGAACTAGGGCCTGACTTAGGCTGATGTTACATATTGCAGGCTTCACATGTAATGTCAGTATTTTCATACATAGTCTCTAAGATACTCAGTGGGACATTTCACCATGATTCATTATCAACAAGTTTCACATGCTACCTTGCATTTTTCTAAACCCTTTTTTGTTTGCACTGAGGGCTGGAATGAAGAGGTGCAACAATATTTTTGTATGTACTGATACAGTACAGAATAAACCTGTGCCTGTCTGAACGCTGGAGGGATTTTAATCTCTCTTAATTGCTATTAAATGTTTCTTAAGCCATTCTTTATTTTACGTAAGAATATGGGTGTATTAGCAGGCAGTATTATTCATTAAGACAAGTAAAACGCGGATGTGCATGGAGAGACAGATATGTATATGGAGATTGCAAGCTATGCTCTTCTTGCAAAGAGTATAATCTTGGCTTTTGAAGCTAAAATAATGTGTTAATGCTCAAAGGAGGGAAATTAAAATGAACTTGTTGTCAAGCTCTGATATTAGATAGGACATTTACTATCTGACCCCTGCATTTTTTGTAGTAATATTCTTTACTTGGCTGATGCTTCCATTTGTCTTTCAAACAACTGCTCATATTTACAGACAGAAATACTGCTTGACTGAGGGTTTTGCTTTACTTTGTTTGTGTTTTTTTAAGTATTATTAAAGTTTATTAGCATAAACTCAAAGTTGATTTTGACACCAGGCTGTTCAAATGGACTCGTAAATAGAAAGTATTTATTTAATGAAACATATTCTGCGTAAATTGTAAGCTTCTAAGCCTAAAAGTTAATGATTTAATGATCATTTAGACACAAATGAGAATCCTCTGTGTAGTAAGTTTTGTTCTTCTGTTTTTAAATCTTAGGTTGCATATCAAGGTGATCCAGAAGGTGCCCTTATTCAGTTTGCCACACATGAGGAAGCAAAGAAAGCTATATCAAGTACAGAAGCTGTATTAAATAATCGTTTTATTAAAGTTTATTGGCATCGAGAAGGCAGTGCACCACAAATCCAGACTACTGCACAGAAGGTAGAGGATCTAAGTCTGTTCTAGCATATTATGTAAAATAGAATTTTCAAAACATTAAGAGAATGTTTATATCACATAAACCAAGTCCTTTTGAGATAATGACTCTTTCATGTAGTTAATTTCCAAAAGTCATTCTTAAGTTGTAAATTCTTTGACCTCATATACAGTATTCAGCAGCTGATTAGCAAGATGAGACTGAAGATATTGAAGAAAGCCCTTCAGTGACTTTTGATATATTCCATTCTGTTATCATCTCAACCAAGACTTGATGCAGCTCTCTGCTGAATAACATCTATTTTGCTTTAATTAATATAAACTTTTTTGTGTCTTCTGGTGAGCATAAGAAAGGCAGCATAGTTATATTTCTTTCTGTGAAAGATCATCTCCATTTTCTTCCAAGAGGTTCTGTTTTTTCCCTCTTCTATTAAGCACTTTTCCTTTCCTTTCCTGTTGGGCATGTATATTGTTGTACAAAGTAGCAGAAGACTTTATTTTACACAGAGGCACCTATGTGTATACACAAGTATACACACATACATATAAGGACATGCAAACAAACAGGAAGAGAACTGCATTAGAGAGACTAATCTTCTAGGAAGGGATCAGGGATGTTTTTAAGAAGGGAGGTAGTTGCCGATCTCTGATATCCTGGAATGGAATGTCTGGGAATGGATTGGAGGTGTATCACAAGAGGTCCAGACTGGACATGAAGCATTTCTTTACTGAGAGAGTGGTCAGACAGTGAAGCAGGTTTTCTAGAGAGGTGGCTGATGTCCCCAGGCCTGTCACTGTTTTAAGAGGTATTTGGACAGTGTCCTTAACAATGTGCTTCAACTTTTGATCAACCCTGAAGTGACCAGACAATTGGACTAGATGATTGTTTCAGGTCCCTCACAACTGAAATACTCTAATCTATGGAGTTTTTTTCATTGAATTGCAGAGGAACACCTTTTTGAAGTTGTCATGTTTGTTACAGCATTAGCAACTTAAAAAAAAATAAAACAGCAGTTACTGTTGTGAAGTCTAGATTTGTAACCTGTGTCAAGCCAAATCAGACTTGTCAGCAATACAAATGTGGCTGTACTCATGTAGAAGAGGAACCTTGGGTTCTCCCTGGCTCTGTGGGTTATTGAGTAGAGTCTTCTCAGTTAGTGGCTGGTGTAGCAAGTCCTTCAAAATATTTGTGTACCCTATTCTATTACATCTGCCATCAGTGTGGAACAGCACATTTTGCACTTCAAAACTATGGGACAAGCTCTGTAGAAGAAATGGTCACTTAATCATATGTGCTGATATAATATGTGAATTACTTGTTAGAGGATTCTTTCAATTGCTGCTCTGAGTTGAGAATTCCTACTTTCTCATGATGGTGTATTTCATCATCATTCAAAATCAGTGACCTGGTTTTCAATGGCAATCCTGCTGTACAGCATTTTAACAGTTTCCTTTCTCTGCTTCTTTGTAGAAGTGCCCTGATTTTTATCTTCAAAAATTCGGTTTTAATGACATCTGTCTCACTCTCTTCCCTGTTATTATCCTTTAGATTTTATTAATATCCTTAATGCTTTGTGTGAAGTAGTGCTGCTCAAAATGGTATTTATTTTCTGAGCTTGATCTTCATCTCAGCCAGAAGAGGGCAGTGGAGCACATCATTTGCATTCCTGCAGACATTCCCTCTTACTCAAAGGATAGCTTGGACTATGCTATCAGCTTATTTGCTGATTACTCTATTCAGAGTATTATTGGAGTATTAACTCTATATTTCCAAACAAACATTCGATGTATATATTTGTTACTTTTAGTAGTCCCATAATATTTAGTGGTGTTGTTAGCTTCCAATCACACCACCTGTAGCAAGTTAACTTTTCTGGTTTGAGAATGAATCCCCCTTAGTCCTGGGGACAGTATTAAATGTTCCTGCCTCACCAAGAACAGCTATTCAGCACATGTCAGCAGACTGCATTTTAAAGTCTTTTATCAGCATCAGAAGACACAGTAACAAGAAAAACTTTTAACAGAAAATTAAAATTTTAAGTGCAATGCTTCTATGTTCTTCCGCCCCAAGATATAACATTTAACATATTGTTGAGTCAGTAAACAGGTATTTTTTGTTCATAAGTCTTTCAGGACCATGAATATTTACTTTTCATTGAATTTAATGCTTGGTATCGTATCTGTGAGTAGTATGGAAACTTTACTTCTTCATATACTATAAATATTTGTGTTTTTTCAAGATTTCTGTTAATTAATTTTACCTGTATTTATAATGGTTTCCAATTAGGTTTTGTCTGTCGACAGGCTTTTGAATTTTCTTCAGTGTAAAGTCTGCTGGCTTTTAAATTGTCACTTCAGTAGTATCTGATCCAGCACGATTGCCATTGCCACTGATAACCATTGCTATTTTATCAGAAAATTTTTGCTGTAGAATTTTTGAGATTGGTGGGATCACTTAGGTAAAGATGGTGGGAGTCAACTCTAATGAATCATCAAATAAAAGGCTTCTGCTGGGAAGCAGAGAATAATATGCTCTCCATATCTGAGGTAGATAAAACAGGAAGTTCTGGGCTTAAAAGCCAGCACAAAGAGATTTAGGTTAAATATTTAAAAAACATTTTCTAATGCCAAACCCTACTGAAGTACTTTTGCCTAAAGAGGTGACAGGACGTGTTTTGGAAATCTGTAAGAACGAGATAGATAGATACTGTCAATAATGGCATAACTGACTTTGCCCTGCAGTGGCAAAATGGATTAGGTGACCTTCTGAGAGCTATAAATATGACAATAAGCTTGCTTGGAAGCATATTTTTTCATCTTAACTGTTGAACGCTTTTGCCAAAGAAAAAGAAAAAAGGAAAGGTTTAGCTGTCAGGGTATATCCATGGTAGATTCAAAAATTACCTGCTCTCTTTTCTTTTTCGTCAGTCCCATGACCTCATGTTTCTATATCCTTTTTTTCTCTTTGTCCAAGTTAAACACATAGGAGATGAAAAGTGACATATTGGTGAAAAAAGTGAGAGTCTTTGTGATAGAAGTTTGTATTCTGTCTTTTCATAACTGAATGGTTGATAGCAAAAGAGTTGAGAGAGGAATCAGAAGACATTACTTTCTATTTTGTTCTAACAGGTAGAATTTAAGTTAGGCTGAGTAAATGTAATTAACAGAAATAAATCAGAGTTGTTCGGTCACTTCTGTAAGCTTCAAGTGCAAAATGGATGTTATTGCCACTTGCACTACACAAATACTCAGTATAACACAGTAAATCTCATGAAGTAGTTGTTCATCCCATCGGGTGAAAAAGCCATTGAATGGTAGAAGGAAGAAGTGCACGCATAAATTCCATTGTAATTTCATCGTGTACCAGCCATTTGTTGTTAATCTTGCACTGTGCCTTTTGGGGGCTGGGGCGGTGTTCCAGGTGATCCAGCCCTTAGTGCCGCAGCCCACTTTGCCTGTAGTGAAGCAGTCGGTGAAGGAGCGGCTCGGCCCGGTACCTGCGAGTAATATTGAACCTGCTGAAGCACAGGGTGCCAACGCAGAAGTCGCTCAGGTTTGTATGGCAGTGAGAAATTCAGTTGCCTGTCCTTTCTGAAATAGGTTCTGTAGTGTGTGAATGTACCAGTTACTTCTATAGTGCAAGTACACAATTACTTCAAACTGCACCTGCTCACATTGTTAGTGGTGTTTTCCTATTAAAGTTTTCCTCAGTGCAATAATATTTAGCTTTTTTACCTGAGCATGGTACTTAATTTTTTAGCGTCATATCTTTTAACATAGTTTAAAAACAAAAACTGCCAGGCTCTCAGACTGTTTCAGGATTGTTGGGTTATATTGCTCATGTCAGATTTCGAAATAAAGTGAGTCTGCATCCAAAGAACTAAAAGCTAATTTTTTAAATGTATATATATATAATCTGTTAAACACCTAAAACCATTAGAGAGTGAAGTTCTCTATCTAGAAGAATTTTCAGGATTTGTACATCACCCCTAATAAAAGGAAGAATGTAACCACAGTAGCAATCCGAACGATGACAGAATCTGATATGTTACTCCCATTAGAAATAGTCTTTATTGTTTTATTATATTTGCAACATTTCATTATTCGCATTACGCCACCACTTTGGTTTTACTTCTGGAAAGAAAGACCAGTACAAATTGGAACGCATTTGTAGTTTAAATTCAAACAACTTCCTGCATTTGATGCAGATGTAATCTGCAACTAGCAGATTATAAAACACAAGAACTGTAGTGGATTTAAAAGGGCCTGTGCAGATAATCCTCTGCCAGCTAGCATGTCTTGGACTTCTTGCAAAAAATGTGTAGGATAATTTTTGATTCCAAATTCAGCTTCATACTTGTCTTACCGAATTATAGGCATATATTGACTGCAAAATCAAATACCTAAAATGAATTTTGCCAACAGTGTGAATATTTTTCTCATTGCTTAAAAGGCTCTGGTTTTATTAGTTAAATATTTTTTCTAAATTGCTAATGCTTGTAGTGTACATTTGAACTATAATTTTGCTTTGTTTTCTTAGAATGTGACTAAATTATCTGTGAAGGATAGACTGGGTTTTGTGTCAAAGCCAGTTACTCCAACAACTGAAAAGGTAAGAAAATGTCTCATATTCTCTTCTCATGTATTTTCAGTAGAATTAATTTTTTAATGAAACCCCTTGTGTCAATATTGTTTCATAACTATGAATAAAATAATTTGTGAAGGGTTAGTTTAAGGAAGTATAATGAATCAAAACTCAGCAGATAGCTAAATGATTATAAGAAGGACAAAAGCTACTATTTTGTGGATTTTGTTTAATCTATCAGGTTCCTTTTATTCAGCCTTAAAAAGAACTAGATCTGTTCCATAATCCTGAGTTATTTAGAGGTATACAAAAATAGATTTTAAAAATAAATAAATTTTGACATTATATATGACACTATAGAAAGTAGTTCTATAAAAGTGTTTCTGGACTTCTGTGCCCCTTAAAAGGTGATGCTGTAAACATTTACCATTTTATTTGATTTTACAATTTGCAGTACTTGTGAAAAGATAAAGGTGGAAATTAATCAGTATAGAAAGGACAAAGAGAGGTAAGGTGGGAAAGGTACATCTTCACTGTGGTTATAAGCTGTATATATTGGCCAGTAGTTCTAATTTTCAGAATACAAAGTGGTTGATGTATTTACTATAGTAGCAAAATTTGTAATGCATGTTTCCAGATCTATATAGCACTTCAGGGGACAGGTTTCTCCAATGTTTTTAACATTCATTTGAGAATACTTGTAGTAAAAAGACAGCAAGTTTTACCTGGTAACAGGATTCCTCTGTCTAGGTATATATCTTTTCTATTGAGAGTTAGCTTGACCTGAAATAAATGAAGCATTCACTGTATTTCCCCACACAAGTCCCCTCCCACCCCTTTTCAGTATAACAGTTGATGGATTAAGTGGCATCTAACAGGTAAAATTAACTCTGGAGATACTTAGTATAGAAAGGTAACAATACTTGAAGTTGATAATATTAGTTGTAATGTTAGAGAATGTGTCTTTGATTAATTTAAAGCCAAGCTGTCCACCAAAATGCATTGATCAAGGCTTCTTGCCTGTATGTTGTTACTAGTTTGATTAGTTCCGTTCTTGGTACTCTACATTAGTTGCAGATAAATAACTTGCTGTATATTCCTGAACTACATTTTACATACGTAATACATGCTTACTTTAGAAATAGGAAGTCTGCTTCAGCTTGAATGGAAATACATTCTTTTCCTCATTGTGTAAGAGTTGACTTATCCTGAAACACTTTACTACAAAGAGTAAATTTTATGCTAGAATATTTTTCTGTTCTGTTGTCTTATAGATGTGATTTTGCTGAGTGGCTGGGCTGTTCACTGGTTTTGTTGTGAAATAGCAGTTTCCTTTGACATTTTTAGTAGGACTCAAACTTGATTTGACTTACTTTTACCTACTACTGCCTCTTTACAAGGAAATATCTTGCTTAGTTTGCAGTTATTGTACTCTATAACCACTGGAAATAAAATGATGGAGATCTGTCAAAAAAACAGAGGTGACATGTCCTAGATGGTTTTTTGCACCTGATGAAGTGCATGGTTTGACAAGAAATTTGCAATGAGAAAGGAAATCACTAATCTTCCCAAAAAGCAGGAGGAAAAGGTGTTGAAACAGTCATTGTGAGACCTTGTGAGGTCTATAGGGACTTACAAGTTGTGGACTTGTGAAGAGATTCATTATTCCTTCTCTTGAATAGTATTAAGCAATTTAGAAGACCTTGGTGTTGGCTTTTGACTTGTCTGTGTTGGTGCTGCAGTGTCTCTCCTTACATCTCCTACATATAAGAGATGAAGTGGTGTGGTTCACTCTGCCCTGAAGACAGTTCAGGGCGAAAGGAATGTGTCAATATTTTTGTCTTTGCTTGATCCTCTGTTTGTTTGTCTTGTAGCCTGTCCTAAAGCTACTTTGTAATAGAAACTGTATGATTGGGATATGCGTACTTTAATGTTCTTTAATAGATTTAGAAAAAATCCTTCATCTTTGTAATGGTCTGCTTAGAGCTTGCATTTTGTACCACCTTCTATAGTATCCCATAACGTGTTGATTTCTTTTTGCTGTTGTTTTCTATGCACTGCGTACTCTTGAAAACACTTAAAAGTGGGAAGAAATACTATAAATATCACTGAAGTTCAAAGGGTTTATATGAACAGTTCCTGTTGTAAATTCTTTTAATCTCTTGGTCTTTTCTGTCTTTCTGTTTCTTGTCTGTCTCCTTTTTTCCTCCTGTTGGTGGGCATTTTGTTTATTTTATGGAGTGCATGGTGACCAATAGAATCTGCATGCATCTTTTAATTTTCCACATAGAAAGTATCTTTAAACTCCTGGAAATCATACCAATTGCATAATTTCTTCTATTTGCTAACAAGGTGGACAAGATCATGCCTATATTATCTCTAGGACTTAGCCATGGACTTTTCAATATTAGCATGCCCAGAAAACTCTTTAAGGAACATGCTAAGAAAGCAGAGTAGTTCAAATACTCAGCTATTGTGGAGATGTGCATAGTATGTTTTAGAGAGATTGTAAAGCAGTCATCAGTGTTCTCAGTAAGTCATGGAGAAATTTTGTACCTCATTACAAATGTAGGAAAGAGAACGGAGAGACGTAGGAGTCTCTTCCTTTGCTGTATAATGTTGAAGACTTCCTTGTACTTGAGTTACTTCTTGCTGATTGTGCAAGCTCTCCTTCACACCAACTGCATATGAAAAAAAATTGTTGTCTCTACGTTGGACCTTAGTCTCTAAAATTATGTTGACCTTTGCTTGGAAAATTCATGCAGCCATGAAATAGTGTTTTAGACTTCAAAACACAAAAACAACAGTTATTCTTGCAAAAATCTCAATCTTCTGTTGCCTTAGTTATGCTCAAACATGTAAATATTTATGTATTTGAAACTTGGAAGTACATATGAAATCTCAGTGGAGAGGATTTATAAGCTGATAGCTTACATATCTGATGTGGTGCTGCCTCTTCAGAAATAGTTTACCTTCAACAACTCCAAATAGAACTGCTACACCAAATTTTTATATTCCATATCATCAAAGGAGACAAAAGAAAAGACGCTTATATATTTTTAAGCACTCATACGGGTTTTTTTAAAAGATTGAAATTCACTGGCAAAAAAATAAAATGATTTCCTCCTATAGGTTTTATCTACTTCTACTGGCTTGACAAAAACTGTGTACAACCCTGCTGCTTTGAAGGCAGCACAGAAATCTTTGCCTGTTGTTTCCACTTCCGTGCTAGACTCTAATGAAGCACAGAAGAAAAAACAGGTAAATTAAATATGCTTCTTTTTAAAATGGACCTAGGTTGGGAACTTGTGACCTAGAGATAGAGCACTATGTATATTCACCTCAAGAACATAGATGAAACTTGTTGCAAGATTAAATTCACTATAATGGTGGTTTTGGTTTTTTTTTTCCCCCACGTATTACAAGAAAATTCAGCATTGTTTTGTTATTTTTCTGTGTATGTTCAGGCAGTGTAAGCAGGTTTAAAACTGTAGAAATTCAAAACGTGAAACATTTTTTCCTGGAATCAGAATCTACACATTGAGGTATGAATTGTCTACTATGAGTGAAAGGGAGTATAGCATAGTCACTGTTCTTCTCTCTCAAGCTGTTCTGGAACTGGCCTCTATTCTCAGTGTATTTTGTACGTGTGACCAAAATTGTTTCTTCAAGAGAACTGAGAATTTTATGACTCTGCATTTTGTTGTTTCCAAGCTATATTCTTCTGCGCCCATTTTTATTTTTACATAGGGCTAGGCTTTCTCTTTTTTATTTATGTTAGAAAGTAAATGCAAGAAAAATGTATTTGGCCTTAGTAGGTCACTCAGTTATAGTTTAGCTTGCTTACTATTTTCAAGAGAGCACAGCAAAGCTCTGTCTTCAGGCTTATTCTTATCATTTAAAGAAACAAAATACAGGATATTATTGGCCTTACTGCTTTTTAACCACAAATTATGAATACAATACTAAGCTATGTCCAAATGTAAGTGTTGAAATTGGTATAATTATTAAACAAAGATTTTGGTCAAATACTGCTAAATTTCTGTAATTTATGTCTAATGTAATTTGAACTAGCAGTTTGTTGTTGCAGTGAGTTTTGCCATTGGTCCAGAATTTAAAGAAAGCAGTTCTGATTTTAAAATTTTATTTCATGTTTGTCCCCTAATACATGCTTTTAAAATTAGTCTTTACTTTTCAAGTTAAGATGCTAAATGCCTGTAAAATGGCAAAAAAAACTTGTAATAAAATCATTGTAACAGCTGTAGAAGTTTTTTGAGAGAAGACACTGAAGTTGTGTCATTGCCTCTTCTTTCATGTGATCTTGTGCTCCTTCCTGCCTTCAGAGATTTTTGTTGCAATATACGAGTACTTGTGGAAAAACATGATTTTGTGGGACTGACTGCCTTCTTTTCCTTCTGTCTCCCTAGCTATTTTTCACATTCATCCCCTTACCTTCCCTTTCCTTTCAGAAAAATGATTGCACACTGTTGAATTACTAACATGTCATGCGGCAGAATTTTTCTGTATTTGGGAAGGCATAGAAACTTGACTGCTATTCCTTTTTCTATGGCTGTTGTGCATTTACAGTCTTTATATAAGATACGCCACTGGCAGTTGATCCCAGTTGATCATCTTCTGCCTCTCCTCTACTATTCCATTAAATATGTTGATATCAAAGCTCTTAAGGGTTTTCTACTAAGATTTCTATATTCTGTATTTGAGAGCAAGAAGCAACTGCTTTCTTACAAGCACCATTACTAGGCACTGAGCACAGCAGGGGTGGCATCTCCTCCTGCTTCTCGTTGGGAGTGCAATATTGTCACTTACTGATCAGTTTCAGTTCATTTCCATTTGCCCGTGCCTGGTCAAGGTTCTGTTGTTGGCAGATGGGGTAGCTATACTTGTCACTTCC
>WEIU01012153.1:113081-124295 GCA_013389925.1 Aegithalos caudatus
TTTTGTTTTGTTTTGTTTTTGTTTGGTTTGTTTTTTTGTTTTGGTTTTTTTTTTGTGTGTTTTTTTTTTAATGTGGACTGAACAGAACTACCATTTTTGCTTTTGCATTATGACACTGTAATAAACTTAGATGCTTTTTCTCAGTACTGATCATAGATTTTGTGTTCATTGATAGCTGTACTGCCTTTTTTTTTTTTAGTTCATCTCATCACCATATAAACATGAATTTTTACTGTATGTATCTTTAGAAGAAGTTCCATTAGCTTTGGCTTTGCTTGGTAGTTTAAAAGGTCTGACATCGCAAAGCTCAGATGGATGTTTTACCTTGCCATGAAGGCTCCTAAGCTTGTTCTTGGTTTGTTTTTGAAGGTAGAAACCCAGTGTAATAAGCAGTATACTTGCAAAGTTACAGCTTTTTATTGAACAGTTGTTTTCTTAGTAGAGAATGTGAACTGCGGAACTAATAATTTACCGTAACAATTCCTTAGATGCAGAAGGAGCTACTAGATACTGAACTGGATTTATACAAGAAGATGCAAGCTGGGGAGGAAGTTACTGAACTAAGACGAAAATATACAGAACTGCAGCTGGAAGTATGTTTATGTCTTCTTTAACTTTTAATCAAATGTTTTCCTTTGTCTTTATTAGCTTAAGTATTGTGTCATAAGCTATTTTTATCCAGAGTGCAGTATTAAGTTGCGTATAGATGGAGACATTTAGCAATATTTTAAAAGAACACTTTCTCTACCTCAGTGGAATTCAGAAATTGTATTGTCTTTAATTGCAATTGCTAATCTGTTTAAATTCTGTAACTGTTTAGATGACATGTTTTATAGATCTGTGGTAGTAATGCTTTCTTGAAAACATGAAGTGTTTTTAAATTGTTACCTAAAGGTCATTTTGTGTTTGACACAGAAAAGTTAAGAAACACTGTCTGATCTTTTGTTCTTAAATGTTAGTATCCTTTTAATGAGATTAATCAAAAAAGCCTGAGGTGCCAAAAGTACTATTATTACAGTGTTGGTTTCAAGGGGACAATTTAACAAAAACAGATACGGTGTTTCAAGAATATTCAGTGTGTAGAAACACAATCTTCAAGTACTTGCTTTAAAAAAAAATTGAGATGGCTGTACGAAATTCTTGATATGTGTCTAGTTTTTAGAAATTAAGAATACTGTGGGTGTTATTCTATGTTATATTGCACTTCTTGCCTATATGGTTGTGTCAAATCTGCTTGAATCACTTGATAATCTTATCTCTCTTTACTGTTAAGCAGGGCTGCTATGTCACTTAAATCGCTCTTGTCTTAATGAAGTTTGGTCATGTCTTATGTATAACTCCATATTACTACGGTGCACATATGTGTGGCAATGTTGCTTTAAAGTCTTACTTTAAAACTTAAGTTGTTATGCAGCTTTGGTAATTATGAAAAGAGTTTTGCTGATAAACCAAACCAATTCAATAGAGATGACACAAAACCTTACATTAAATGTCTTTTCTGATGAATAATCAGGTGAGTAATATTGTATAAATGTACTGAAAGCTTGTTTATAAATTCTACATCTCAGAAAACGTGAATTGAATGGCATGTAAAATAAGAATAGAAAAGTAGGTTCACATTCAGGATTAAGTTACATCATAGCTGAGTGCACTAATCCTTCTCCATTTCTGATTAAGTCTGTTTGAATTTTGACTTAGGTAAAAAAAGAGCTCTTTCAGAACAATAATATTTAAATTAATTTTCTGAAGCCTTTAGCAAATACCAGCAGAAGTAGATGGTGAAAAACAGGGTCACCAGTGATGCACGCTTGCATGTTTCAAGGAACATCATGGAGTATAACCCTTGTACAAATTACAAGAGGGTTTTTTTTCCCCATTGATGTTTGCTTGATTCTTCAGTATTCTTAAAAATTCATTTATAAAACTTTTCTTCACACATTGTGTTTGTGACTTTAACTCCCACAATATTTTACCTGTTGATTTTTTTGACTCATAACCTGTTTTTCTGTTTCAGGTGACCCTGACTTTACTGAAAGAAAATCCATAGTCTACAATTTGTTTGTTGAGTCAGCATGCCCCGAATTACTAATTTAAACATTCTAAAATTTAAAAAAAAAACCAAACAAAGAACAAAACTAAAATATCCAAATACCTCAGGATTCTCTTTATAAAAAAATAAAAAGCAAACTAGATGTTATTGTAAAATTATCTGAATAATTTAATGAATAAAGCCATAAGAAAATTATCTCCACATAGGTGATACCATGACATGCATTAAAGTAGTGCCATCGCTGTTTGTAAACACTGTAGGATTTATTAAAAGCATGGCGATGACATTTAACATTTGATTCCTATGACAGATCTTTTTGAGTTCAAAAAGATGTTTTTCCTTGCTGTAAACACTAAAACTAGATACCTGAAAGGGGTCTTCCAAAACTTAAAGTAAATTCTGGAAATTATTTTTTAAATGGCTGTCACTGTCATCAGCCTTTTATATGTATATGCCAGGTTTTTAGAAGGGGGTACACAGGTACTATGGGAATGGATATTTTTGAGTACCTTGAGCCAAGCGTTCAATGAATATTTTGTCCTTGGAGGTGCCGCTTGGAAGCCTTTGTTTCACATCTCATAATTGAGGCCGAAAGCTCTTAAGCTGTGATAGTTCTGGTCAGAATAAAACTCTTACCTAAACTTCAGAGACAAACAGAGTAAAGAGACCAATTAAGTAGTTAGACACCACATCACGAAATTTTGATAATGAAATTTCAGTTGATAATAAAAGTACAGCAGTTTCTTTTTCCTAGGAGAAGTGTACCTTCACAATAAGGGCTCTTTTGATACCTGGCTCTTGTTTCCTATTTCCATCTTATTATTAGTCTGGTAATAATTAACCTTTGGTTAATTAGCTTTTGAATGTTATTTAAATGTTCACCTTCTGTTATTTGAAGACCTGCAAGCTGCTCTTTCTGCGCCCTTCTTTCGAATGTGTTTTTAGGAAACACAAGAATATGTGTTTGTTAATTCTATCTAAATATGTAGATGCTGAGTTTTAATCCATCAATACGCTGTTTGTGAACATCTTAGGCTGCCAAGCGAGGGATTCTCTCCTCAGTTCGCGGTAGAGGGGTTCACGCCAGAGGCCGGGGTGCATCGCGTAGCAGGGGCAGAGGAATCCGGGGCCGGGGCAGAGGCAGAGGAGTTCCCGTGCACGCCGTGGTGGATCACCGGCCCAGGGCACTGGAAATCTCCGCCTTTACCGAAAGTGACAGAGAAGATCTTCTGCCTCATTTTGCGGTATGTCACAGCTGCGCTGGTTTTTTCCCCTTGGATAACATCCTTCCGTTAAGTGACTTGGATTCTCTTGATTCAGTTCATCTGGAAATATTATGTAGGAATGAATCTTTAGCATGATATGCAGAGGATGCATTAGGAAAAGGTAAAAAAGGAAAAATACACAGTTGCTTCAATTAGTTATAGCTGTAGTCACATAGCATTTATAAGGCTTATTTTTCTTACAAAGAAAAAATGGCTTGTAATATTTATTTGCTCAGGACATGTGTAAATTTTTTACAATTTTTTAGGTACAAAAAGATATAATAGGGAAGGGATGGTGAGAACAAAGATGGATTTATTGCCAAACTTTCAGTACCTGAAGTCTTTTTGTCTTTGTTGAAGTATCTTAACAAGCGCTTAATGAAATTTTTTTCAAACATTTTCAATGCTTTTGCCCAACCTTCTGAATTTAAGAATCAGAGTGAAAATTGTGCAATTATATGTAGATCTTGAAAAGGCATCCAAACATTTCTGTCTAATCAAGTGCTTAAGAAGTCAGATATTTTACTACTTTTTTTTTTTCTCTTTTCAGTCTAAAAATGATAAATTGGAATACATAATTTTTAGCAAAATTTTATTTGCAAGTATAATAGTGAAAAATCAACATAAATTTATAAAAACTCTTACCTTTCATTTAAAGAAGAGTATAATAAAATGAAATTTATTTATTTTGTGGAATAAATGCTAAGAATATCATGTGAATCTCCATCTGTGCCATCCTCCCCTTTGTTTGGGCTTTTTTCCCCAGCATTTAATTGCAGTGGTCCTCTCTGAAGGGAGAAGTTCCAGGAGCCAGTTAGTCCACTAAATTCTACTCCAGTCAGTATTACCAGTCAGGCAAGAAGGTTAAAAAAAATCAATCTAACAAGGACCAGTCTCTCTTTTTATAGGAAACTTACTATCTTTAACAAGACAAAATGTTAATCAAAAAGAAACTTAGTAACATGAACAAATACAATTCCAGTCAGTGTTAGTAGGATAACACTGAGAAAAAAATTGGGTTGCAAGTTTGTTGTTTTCAACTTGCTCCAAATTCCATTGGAAATGTTCTCAGCTGTATTTCTGTTTCTATGATACGATACCACAACCCTGTGCACAGGGTTGTTGTTGCACTTGCACAAATGTGGTTTTTTATTGGCTTTTGCAGCTTACTATAATGGCAGCATCAAAGATAGCAATACCATTACAGGAACAGCTAGCTCATGTTATTAAGGTACTGAAATACTGTTAAGTTTTCAAACTTCTTCTATAGCTCCTGACTCAAAGAAATATTTCTGTGGAAGAGTTTCATTAGTAGGCTAATGGAATAATTTCAAGATCCCTTTTTTCTAATCAGAAGAGAAATACTGAAGCAGAATAGCCTGTTTCTATTACAGTTTTACCTGATACCTATAGGAATTGGGAAATCCAGAGATGAGAGCACTTTGGTGTTTTAGCAGTGCAAGTAAGTACAGGTAACTGTATTCTTAGCTAGGACAAGCATTAGGACTGTGAAATCTACACTGTTCTAATTTTCTACTTGTTTTTTGAGGACATTTGATCTAGGACTGCATTTTTAGAGGTGGGAGAACTATTTTACTAAACTTTTTTGTTTGTTTATTTATCAAAAGCAATATGGTGAAATTGAAGATTGCCAGATAGATGACTCTTCTCTCCATGCGGTGATTACTTTTAAAACAAGAGCAGAAGCTGAAGCTGTGAGTATTGTCTTTCTTAAAAATATACTGCAGCATTCAAAGACTTTGTTTGTTACACTTCTGTATTTGACTAAATGTAATACTGCTAGCTTTCTAAAACTTTTGACACAAAAGTTTAATTTAAACAAAAGTGTTGGAACTCTATAGTACTGAAATACTTAGGAAATTAAGTTTATAGCAAAGCAAAGTGCAGGATGTAATACAGATGTTAAGAGAAACACTTAGGAATTGATACTTAAATGTCTTGGTTTATCTTCATTTAATTGCCAGGTTTTTCACCTGAGGACTTGGTATTGTTATAGTCTGCCTGGAATTTCACTGACATCCTGCAGTCAAGACTATATATTTCCTTTGGGATTAGTTTGGTTTACCTTTGTCTGAAAGCCCATGGTACTGTAAATGGGATTTGATCTGATTCTTTTTTTTCCCTTTTTTGCATATTTTTTAGAAATTTATAAAATTACAGAAGCAAGAAGAATTGCAGAAGTAGCTTCTAGAAACTAAAATCCAGAGATGAGTTACGTTATAATTCAGTATCACTGCATGTGGACCACTAGAACTTAAAACATTTGGCTCAGCAGGCCTCCTGCCTTACTTGGTCTCTGGTATAGGCATATAATATAGGTATATTATGTGATCCTGAACAAATTAATGAACGTAGTTGTTCTGCAAATGCCTTTTTTTCCTTAAAATTTTTGTGTTGCTGGTGGGACTACAGAAAGAATGGATTCATATTTGCAGATAGTTGTATGGAAATATTTCACTTTATGTTTATATTTCGCACAAATTTTATCTTGTGGAATTTATCTGAACGCAGTTTTCATACCTGGCCAGACTATTTTCTTTTTTATCTTGAGATACCACTGAGGTGATTGACAGAAATAATTACTATTTACAGTGCAAATTAATTGCTGGGGACAATAGTTTTGAACACTTAGGATATCATTTATGGTTATATATTTTGATATCCATGTGCCAGAGATGTTTTACAGAAACACAGAATTCTGTTTTGTTTGTGAAACTTCTAGCTATAGCAGTGATGAGTACTAACTGTATGGAGATAGTCTTCATTCTGTAAAAAAGGAGGTTCAATTAATGGTACATGGTGTATACTGACTGATAGGGGAAAAGCAGTATTGTACAGCTGTATTAAAGGAACATAGTTCAACAGTGAACAGAAGTTCTGTTCAAAGATAAAAGCTGCTGTAATTACTATATTCATTAATGAATTGAATTAAAGTTGGGATTTTAGCTTTTGTGCTTCCTGGTATTGGGTACTTTTTTTTGCAGTTTCATATTCGACATTGTAGTTTACATAAGAAATACTGTAAGGTGTGGAGAGAAAGTTCTGTTTCCCTGAAAAGAAAATAGGTCACCTAGAACAATAATCTTTTTTGTGGACTATCCAAATAAAGTCTTTACTTCTCCCAGATGGAGTATGATTGACTGCAAGGATCAGGATCAGGATTTATGATCAATGTTTGAGATGTCCATGTGCTAGTGAGCAATGAAAAATTTATTTCTCAACTTTGTATTTGATTAGAGTTTTGTGTCTAATTTCACCTTCATTGGTAAATGAAGATTTTATGAAAACTGGGATCAGTCAAGTCTAGGAAAATTGGTATTTTCTTTAGGATATCCTTACATATTAAATATATTTCCACTGAAATGTCTGTGTTTACAACTAAAGCATTAAGGCTGGCAAGTTGTAGAAGGTAATAATTAAAACACCTCTGCTGAGATAAATTGTGGAGTAAATGCAGCTAATATTTTACTTCCTTAAATGAAAATAAAGCCTGGGCTTTATGATCATGTATGTTCTAACCTAGAAGGAAGAGGAAAATTCCCTATTGTAAAATGTTGCATTTTTATGAAGTAGTAATTTCTTCCAAAGATTACAAGTTATTTCTGTACCTAAATGTCACATATAAGTACTTTTAAAAATTCTAGTTGTGTGACATTGTGATGAGACCATGGACAAAAAGCTCCTGAGCTGCATTTTAATAAGCATAGAATCTTTTAAATTTATCATAAATTTATATGTACAGATTTAAAATTTATACCTGGGGACTTTAATATCACACAATTCATGTTCAGATGTCATTGAACATGTAATTGTTTCTACATTTCACATTATGCTGTACTTTCAGATTGTACTATAAATCTTTTGTGACCATGACGGTTATTTCGGAATGTTGCTAACACTGATTTATGCTCATTCATGTTACTTTAATTTGAACATACTATTTCCAAAGCAGCCACTTAATGCAGCTGGTACTTAGAAAGACATGAATATCCCATAAGTTAAAAATTTTTACATTTCAATTACAACAGCTTTACAGGAAGTGGAACGTTTTCCAGTAGATTAAATTGTAATCAGAAAGGGACTTTTTTCAGTTGTTTGGTTGTTGAGTTTTTTAAAAATACGTTAAATAATTTGTGATGTGTCTTACTTCTTCCAGTAAGTTATGCTTTAATAGTTTTGTGTCTGTCTTTGAAAGGTGAGGAACCTGGCAAAATAATACTAAAAAAAAGAGGTTCAGTATGTTACCTGCATTACCAAATGATTTATGGTTTTCCAAGCTTATTTTCTTCAGAATGTATTTTCATCATTTTCCTCAAAGGATATATGAATTCCACATGCAGTGAATGAAGTTGTTTCATTTAACCTAGTAAGAGTACTTCAGTATGAACATACTACAACCTTGACTTTGTTTTGTAAAGTCACATGTAACTAAGATAGTTAAACTTGTTTTAGGCTGCAATTCATGGATCTCGTTTCAAAGGACAAGAGCTAAAGTTGGCATGGAACAAGCCTGTTGCTAGTATGTCAGCTATTGAAACAGAGGAAGCTGAACCTGATGAAGAAGAAGTAAGCATGCTTTTTCTTAATTTTTTCTTTTTTAAGATGAAATAATATAGCTTTTTCAAAAAGAAAATTTATCTGTGGGTTCATACTTGTATTTTTTTAAATCTAACTCATATTTTGATATCAGAAAGTAGATTTCTGTGTATTTCTTGGGGTTTAGGGTCTTGAAAGTCTAGGTTGCTTTTCCTTGCAGAAATATTTAATGTCGTACGTAACAAAAATCTTGAGAGGATGTATCTAGAAAATGGAAAGCACAGGTTTGAACTTGCATGAGAGAGATTGAGGATTTTGTCCAAAACATGGGTTTGTGCCATCTGCTTTTGACACTAATTTTTTAGGGGATCATATTTCAGACTCTGATTTTCCTTTATAGATCTGACTCAGAGGATACTGGTGAAGGAATAATTCAGAGCATTTTCTGCCTTAATTCAGACATCTAAAGTACCCTTGCTGATTGTTAGTCTTCATCATGGTACATGAGAGGTACTAAAGCCTTGTCCAAATAATCCTGATTAGTTAATGTAAGGATAGGACGGCCATATGTATTGATGCAATTTAACTCATTACACTTAGAATACTTAAATTTGTGAATTCATAAAAATAAATGTCACCTGGGGATAAAGTCAAGCAGTCTTTTTCCAAATTTATTTACTGTCAGTTAACTCTATCCACATAATTGGCATAGAAAAGTTGAAGTGGAAGTACACCTTGACTTACTCGATGACAATATTTTGTCTGCATCTTTTTCCTGGGGCATTTTTGCAGATCTGCCACAGAGCAGCTTCACAAGTTTGCTTTGATACAACCAAATTTGGTTAGTTTTCCTACACTTGGTGGTGTTCACTTTCTGTTTTCTTCCTGAAGAAAGCCACTTTGTTGGCTACCTGTCTCCAAAAATGCTAATTTGTTTCTTGTGTGCCAGTTGAAGATAGGTACCTTTCATATTGGACATTTGTGCATTCCAGTTACTGAGTGCTGCTTTCCTCATGTACACAAACTTCAAGCGTTGTCAGATTGTCATGAGCTGTGAATGAATAAGAGACTATATTATGGAATCTTCAGAGCATCTTCGGTATTTTGTCACGTCTCCTTCAGGATGTATTGCCTGGGAAGATCAACAGCAGTGTGTTGATGCAAGGAGTCTACATTATTGGGAGGTCTCCTTGAGTCACCACTTCACTGAGACTTTTTGTGTAATGAAGGAAGGGCATGCAGGGATATGCAAACATTTCAGCAGAGTAAAGGAAGGAAAGTACAGATTCCTTGGTAGGTGAGCTACAGAGATCTGTCTTTTAACTGCTTTAGCTAATTATTCCTGTGGAAAATACCTAGGAGTTGAGCTTGGATTGAAATCCTTAGCTGTTCATTGGTTTTGTCTACTTGCTACTTACTTTGTTTTATAGCAGCTATTGTAAACACATGAAAAAGTCTTCATTATTCCATATCTATACTGCCATGTTAGTTCAGCTGAGTACTATGCTAGTGAAGGTAGCAGGCTTAAGACTTGAATGAAATGGAGAACTTTGTCTCAAAAAAAGAAGGAAAAAAAGAGGTGTATAATACAGCTGAGTGAGATTCTTAATAAGGAAACAGAGTTCCCAGTCCATTTATGAAAATAAGAGGAAAGTCTTTTGGACCTGAGCACTTTAGAAAAACCCGGGTGAGTAGCCAGCTAATTATAAAAGCATCTGGTCTTCCCAGATGCCTTACGTTCTACACCTGGGTGCCTAACAAATGAGTTGACTCTGCTGAGTCAACAGCTGATCCCTAAGAGAGTGTAAGTAGAGATAAGCTTTTCATCAGGGGTTTGCAGTTCAGGGACCTCTAGAGTTAGAGATGTGCGTTTTATGTAGTTGAAAGGACCTGACATGTTTTTATTATATTCATCTATCTGGTTTCTTTGGAATCTGAATAACATCTGTAATGTCCTGTAACAGGGAATGCTACTGTTCAACTATGTCTTGCCTGAATAAGTATTGTTCTATTGGATCTGCCACCTAAATGTTCTCTCTTCTTTCTTTAAGATACTTAATATATAGGGACACTGTCATACTTCCCCTCAGTTACTTTCTCTCCCTGTAGTTGTCCCACAGACCAGCGGCCGGAATACCCTTATATGGAAGCCTGGCTTTTTGAACATCTCTACTACCACTCAGTTTTGCTCTCTGTAGAGTTCTGCACTGTGTACTGCCCAGGACTCCTCTGACTATTGCACTGTTGTATTTTAGCTCACTGAACATCAGGGAATACCAGGAAAGATTCTAAGTCCTCAGAAATCTTCTGTGTATTAGTCAGGGTCAGACTATGCACTTACTGTCAAGTTACTATGTTGTTACAGAATGGAATTGAAAATATACTAATAGGTTTGTCTGAATTTCTCTAAATTTCTCTGTCTCCCTGCCTCAATTGTTTAAATTTTTATATTGATTGTAATCTTGATTAAGCTGTCAAAATCAAAAAATCCCAGAATCAACCTTTTTGATACTGTGGAACAGGTGGATTAAGTGTTTGGATGAAAACAGACATACAGATACTGTGAACATGAAAAAACCCCATTAGTTTTCAATATGGCATATTAAGTTTCATGGAAACATAGTTTGGGCATGAATGGTATGTGAAGAACCAGAAGAGCTGTTTAAGGTTGAGGTGCATGTGTCATGGTCAAAGTCTATTGAAAACAGTTTCATTTGCCATTTAGTAATATATGTATATATGACATACATATCCAGTGTACTTTCTTTAAAGCATTAATGTTTACCTATTCACAACCAAGCTTTTTGCTTTATTCAAGTGCAAGTGCCAGAGATTTGTATTTTGCCTTTTGATTTTTAACATTTTCTGATATAACAGTTATCACATTTTTGTCTTGAAGTTTCAGGAAGAATCTTTGGTGGATGACTCACTGCTTCAAGATGATGATGAAGAGGAAGAGGAGAACGAATCTCGTTCATGGAGAAGATGATTCAACTGATCAATGACAACGCTAGAACTGCACCTGTGTTGCATTAGTATTACCTAATGTACTTCTGCATCTTTGTATTAAAAGGGGTTTTGTGATGAAGTTGGATTCAGATATAGATTAAAATGCAGCTGGTCAGTTATACATTTTGAGAGATTGATGTTTGAGTTACATTTCAGTAAATGATTGCTAAAGACATCACTAGGAACATATGCAATGTTTTTATTACATAGTTCTACAGAAAGTTACAGAATTCTTTGGGTTCTTTGTAATTTACTGAATTGGTCAAACACAAATGACCAAAAGTTGTTATAACATAGATAATTTTTGTTCTATTCCAGATACGGAATGAAAAT
>WEIU01012154.1:10715-30598 GCA_013389925.1 Aegithalos caudatus
TTTTTTTTTTTTTTTAATGTGGAGACAGAAGTGTTTCAGAGCTATGCACTGCAGCACAGCACAGAGCAGTTCTGCAGTACAGTTCTGCCATAAAGGAGTTCCAAATCACTGGCAGTGGTGAGGTTTGCCTCTGGGGGAACATTCCTGGTGTTTCCACTTGAGATATGGCAATGCTTATGTTGATAGAAAACTGAGAACCAGCTTAAAAATATGCATCTGCTTTCCACTGCCTGAAAATTAAATGGTTAATTCCCCCCTCCCCATATCAAATGATACCATTTGCTCTTTTTACAGTTAATATTTTAGATAGAAAAATTCCTAATCTATTTCTTTTAAATCTGGTTATTTTGAATTTCCATGGACTTATCAGCAGACCTGTTTCTTTCTATTTAAGAAAAATATCTTGGAGCAACAGCAGCAGCAGCAGCCATTCCTGTTACACTACAAAAGGAATCTTTAACCTGTGCCAGCTACAGAAAAATGTAGCATCTGTTGATCAGTGGGGGAATTGGGAAAGAGAACTTAAATCCATGTGGGCTCTGCCGTCTTCTGTTTCCTTTCAGACCTCCAGGTGTGTGGTCCCCGGTACAGACCGTGCCATCCGTCTGGGACTGGCACAGCTGCATCAACATCTCAGCCATGGGGAAGAAGAAGAGCTGGGTGTCACTTGAACAAGGGCAGGCTGTATGGGTCTATCCGACTGGCAGTGCCCACAGAAACACAGGCCTTTTGACACGGTGCCTATGACATGATAGAAGATGAGCTGGCAGTTTCTGTATGCCAGGATGACAGTGGATCCTAAACACCCAGGCCCCTTCCTCACCCAGGTGCCATTACCCACGTTCCTCCGAGGTCTGCACCACCTGAGCTCATGGCTCAATCCAAATACTCTTCTAAATGAGAAAACAAAAGTTATAACTAAAATGGGGCTCAATTCTGCCTAGATTTTACCCCTGGAGTAATGCAGCTCAGCAGGACATTTTTCTGAAATCATGTGCTCAGCTACGGAGCTGAGATGACAGTTTAACTAGTAGATCAAACAATTACACAATTTTGATAACACAGTGTCTGTGTTCGATTGTCTTAAAATTAGCAATATCAGAATTATTTTCTGCACTAAAAGCTATCCTGCAGTAGATTATTTTGCTTGACTAGTTCATCAGCTAAGCAAAACCTCCAACTGTGAAAAAATACATATTCAGCAGAGCACTGATTTTCTCCTGCAATCTCCTCTCCTTCCCATTTATTCCTTTTCTTCTCTATCATCAATCTTTTAAGCATGCCACTGTGCATTCACATTTTTCTTTCTGCACGTGTCAGCTCATTGCTCTTCCTCAGAGCCCTCGTTCTCCGCCAAACCCCGCAAAGCAGACTTTTACCAATTTTCCAAACATTTACATTTCCCAAACAGGGAATTCCACACACAACTTTGCACAAGCCAGGCTCTCCGGGCGCTTCCCAGCCACTGTGCTGGAATCCCCCCTTCCCTCCAACAACCCACGGCTAAGGACAAAAGAGCAAGTAAAAGGAAACTGACTTACTGCTATGGCTTGGAGCCTTTCCTTGTGCAACTCTGCTTCCGCCATCCTGGAGAGAAGGACACGGGAGGAGAGAGGGGGAGACCGATGGGTGGGAGGGAGAAACAAAAAGGCAAACAAAACCAAAACGGAGCGCACACTGCAGTCACCGGGGGGAAACTGAAGTAACTGCAAAGAAAGCCGAGCTCCTGTGTAGCAGTCAGCCACTTTTGGAGGCACTGCAGGCTGGCTTACGGTACGATCATTTTAGTCACTGGACCAGTGCCTGCCTGGCTGCCTGTCTCCCAGCTGTATTGCTAACTGCATTTCAGTGCTGCTTCTGTGTGCTGGTGCTGTCACACAAACCATGTAGGCACTCTCCAAGCAGCTGAGCAGAGGGATAGCTCGCATGGCTATAATTTTTTGCTTTGACGTCTCAGCTCATTTGCTCCTCCTATGGGGTGCTGGGTCACGACAGGAGCTCGACATCAGCAGCGTGCACAGTAATACAAACCTGCCTGACTGCAGCAGAGGAGGGAGACAGCTGTGCCACAGCATGTCCTTAGCGAGCAGCGCAGCGCGCAGGGAAGGACGGTGGCACATGGCGCAGGGAGGGGAGCTGCGGCAGACAGGCAGGCGGTGGCTGCAGCCCCAGCTGGAGCAGGTTTGGGTAAGGGAAAGGACAGGGCGGCCAGGAGGAGGGAGAGCGCGGACTCTGGGGAAGCTGCACAGACACGCGTGAGTGCAGTGGTAACACGGCACGCTGCAAAAAGGCTGCTGCTGCAGGGCAGCCCTTAACCGAAGTGATGAAGAGCATCTGCATGGGGAGGGAGAAGTAAGGTGTCCACACATCCTGCGTATATTGCATGTATTGACATCAGACATTCAAAGTGACAAAGCTGTGTGTACAGTCTCACTGAAGAATCTAGTGCTATAAATAGAGGAGAAAGAGGCAGGTGAGGAAGTGAGGGGATACCTGAGCCAGTATCGCAAAGGTACCCGTGATTTCAAGCTTGACTTTTGTTTTGCATGCAAACTCTTCACACGTTTATTTTAATTCATATGATAGTCTGTCTGCTTCCTTTTCTCAAAAACAGCAACAAAGTGTCCCCACTCTCTCCCAGTCCTGCCCCATGGGGTGCCACTGCATGGGTGAGCACGGGGCTGCCCCAGTGGAGGGTGTCTCTGAGCAGCCAACACACCAGGTGTGGGTGGGGGCTGACCATGACATCGTGAGGCTGCCCTGCTATTTTGCAGTATATAATGGTGATGTGATAACTTGCTGCAAAGAGAGGGAAATTCCATTATCTTGAAGGAAAGCAATCTGGAAGTCACCCTGTTTCCCATGTGCCTGCCCTTTCAAAGGCCACCTAGCCTGTCATTTTAATTTCCACATCCCAGTCTCCTTACTCAGACATCCTCTACCTCTACCCCAGTACCAATTCCAGGATATGATATTTGCTGTAGGCTGTTTTTCAAGGCAGCTGCTTTGTCAGGTGTTTTTACCTCTTGGTCCCATTTTCCTTACTGGTGCACAGTCTCCTTGTCTCATGACAGCATGTCAAAGTGACTTGCTCAGCTTTATATCCATGAAAGAGGTCTTTTGTCATCTAAAAACTGACAGAACATTATATAATTTCAGTAGTCACTGTGGCCAAAAGGCAAACTTTTATTGCCATATCCCAAGAGAGGCAGTATGAATAAGTGGGCAATGGGGGGAATCACAGCTAAGGGAAATGCAACAATTGTGGCGACATACTAGGATACTTTTTCAATCTTTGGAGGTTTAAGTAATTTATTGAATAGCAGCTGCCCTCTAGTCTATTAGGTCTCTTTCTCTTGTTCTTCAGAAGCTCTCCTTTTTATTTTCCATTACCGTGTAAAGGTCTGTGCATTGCTACTTGTATTACTACAGCTGGTTTTGAAATATCCCATCACACAGAATCCAGACATCTCTACTCCCACATGTGCCCTGAGAACATATACAGGCAACTGCTACTAAGGCTTGATAGCTATGCAATTAAATCCCTTCAATACCCTTCTCATGTTTTGCTGTTAAGCCTTGCCCAGGGGAAGAATTCTGCTACAGGCTATAACCAGCAAAGACAAGGGTTATGCCCCTGTGCTTGGTGGAGCTGGAATGGGCAGCCTATTCATGCCACAACCTGTAGTCACATTACATGTTGCCAAGGTTGCGTGCAATATGCATCGCTTTAGGCCATCCCCTCTTTCCTTCTGTATGACATCCCATCAGACATTTAAGTGTATATTTAAGTGCATTCCAGACAGTCATATATAAAAATGGATATGAGTATCTCAATATCGATACAGAGATGGACACTGTATTCCTCCCCTCCGCCTTGTTTATCCTCTCTCCAGTTTAACTGCAATGCTTGGTGCCGGCAGATGAGCAGGGTGCATCCCTAGTGAGAGCATTCCCGATGAAACGTGCTGCAGGGCTGTGCACCTCTCCAGTTTAGTTTGCCAAGGAAACATGGATCAGCTCTGTTGACTCTTTGTGAGTGTACAGGAATGATAGAGATTGTATCTGCAACTGCAGATTCAGAGCAGTTTCTTGCTCTTGACTTGCAGTGAGGAAAGACTGGCAGTCATGCAATAGTAATAGCCAAAAGTTTCTCTACATGTAGTTTTATATTTCTCTACATATAGCTTTCTCTCATATAGCTTGAAACCTGTATGTATGCTGTATGTGATGCAATGAAGTTGAAATCCTTTACCGAGGCATTTCACAGATCATTCCCAGGTGAAATGACCTCTATGAGGCAACTTTCCCATGATGGAGTCTGCAGCAGACAGCAGCTATAAGACATTTAGTTAGTGAAAGCATTTTAAATGAAATAAAACAAGGCATCTACCCAGTCCATTTTAAAACATATTTTTCATCCATGTTGGTTAAGATTTTGTTTCCAGAATGTTTTTCTATGTTGTTAAGGGATGTAAATTTAAAAATTAAGAAATTTTGTTAAATTCAGCTGCATTTTTTTTTTCTTACTTTTAGGGCAGGAGACCAGGGTGATATTTCCAAATTTTGAAAACACTAGTAAAACAAGAGAGATTGCAGTGTTTATGAAAGAGCAAGGAGATTCTGGAAGAGTAGGTAAGGGCAAGTTTAATATATTTTGTTCAGTAGCTAAAAATGGAAAGAAGGAAAAAAATGTCCCTTTTATTTCTTCAAATGTCAGTTCAAAAGCTGTTCTTTTCACAGCATTTTTTTTTTAAAGCAAGAATTGCTAAATACTAATAATGTGTAAATTGCATGCCATTTCCATGCGAAACAGATTTTTATTTTTGTTTCTTTGTAAAAGAGTGTAGGAAACAATCTGTAGACCCTATTCAATGCTGGAGAAGATCCTGAAAGCACTTTGAGCTGTACATGTGTGTGAGCCTGAACTTTAAACAAGACAGCTTAGTTATGTGGTGAAAATCAGGTTCTTGTCCTTGCCATGCAGCTGAACTGGGTTAAGAAGGGTTTTAGTTATAGTCACCTGTGTTTGGTTTTGGTCAAGCCAAACGGGCTGGTTTTTTTGCTATAGCGCTGCATACTATAAGAACTCATCTGCACAATGCCAGGAATCCTGTTCTTAGGAAGTCTTTGGCTTCCCATCCTCCTGGCTGTTTGTAGACTGATTTAGTCTAAGAAACCAGAGTTTGCCTTGAGGCCTGCATAAGGAAGGCATGTGCATACACATGATAGTCACGATTAGCACCTCAGCCATTGCAAATGCATCCATGTATTTTTGAACTGACAAGTTACTGGTTGGATCCTGGCAGTGGCTGTCAGGAAAACACAGAGCAAGGAGGGAAAACAGGCTCCACATTTGCATTTCAGATTGTTTAAGAGGAGATACTTCTGGATCTTAAAATTACCACATGCCAACATGTTGCATTGTGCTGCACTAACACTGTTCTGGCATCCTCAATATTGTCAAACATCCATGCCTACAGCATATTTGAACCATATTACTTTCTTCTGAATCAAAATTCTGAGGTTTGATTAACCTTTCCTTACCTTCCTTACCATAGTCTAGCCATATTAAAATAGTTCAGGAATGAATAGGTAATCTAAGCTTTTAGATACCTGAGCTCATCACCCATGCTCTTTTTCTGGACTTCCTCAAACACCATGCCTCACACTACATACCCTTCAAAATTTCTTCAAACACCTTTCAAAATACCCATTCAAAACTTCCAGGAGAAACTATTCCATCTGCAGCTCTGCCTCACCACAAAAAAGCCTCTTCCTGTCCTTCTCTCACCTGTACCCAGACAGTTAGCTGGGGGTATGGAGTGCCTACAATACCAGGGATGTGCTTGGGCCTCTTGGAACTCATGGTTTTGAGCTGCAGAGAGCCTCATCCCAGTGAGACATCACTTCAGGACAGTTGTCTTCATCCTGCCTGGACACGTTAAACCCTTCACACCCACTCAGTGTGGCTGGTGGAGGGAGGTGCCCAATACGTTGTCACTCATGACTAGCAATGGTGAAAGTGAGAAGTTGAACACCCAAATACATCGAGTAGCAGATTCTACCATCAGTACTTTTTCTTATTCTCCATTCCCCCTTGAATGGGTTTTAATGGGCACAGCCAAGGCAGTGTGGGCTGGTGGGAAAATCAGTCTGTGCAAGAGGACAAGCAAAGGCTTGGAAATCCCTCACAGCACTTTGCACCTAGAAAATGCAGATGGTGAAACTGTAAGTTACACATCTGATGTTGAACAACAGAGCACTGGCAGAGTTCAACATATACCTCTGAGTCCAGTTTTCTAAGTGCACAAGATCATTCTTTCTTTATAGAAAAGATTTTTAAAATCAAATTTGGAGGAACTGAAGTTATTCTCCTTTTTTTATTTTTTTTTTTTTTTCTGTTTGTCACTTGCTATTGAGACATGGAGTTCAAACACACACAGCAGGAGATAGCATTGTTTAAGAAATAAAAAGCCAGAGCACAGGGCTTTGTTTTAAACCTTCCCAGGACAGCAGGCTTATGAATAGTTAAGTCATAAATTATTATTAAATGCAGTCTATGAAGTTTTTTCCCTATTTGCTTGGTTTCACTCTGCAGCCATGGGAAGGTTGCACTGAGAAGTCCTCTGACTAGAGGGTCTCCATGTAGTCATGACAGCTTTATGACACCTCCTCTCAACAGACCACCAGATCCTGGAAGTGGTAGGGACCCTCAAGTGACTCTACAGACCAGAAATCTGACCAATTGATGTTTGTTGTCCACAAACATTTGCTTGTAGGTAATTTGGCTCGAATGATGGATTAGAAGCAATTGTTTTCCTGAGACCTGTTGTTCTGCCAGCTTCAGTACCATGCTAAAGCAGCCTCATTGCTAGCCTGCAGTTTATTCAACAACTTGCAGTAACTTGGCTGCTACTAATGTCCTTGGTAGTAACTTAAGAAGTGAGCCACAGAGTGTCCCCTTCCAAAGCCTCCAGATGAGGGGCCCTAAAGATGCTGTTTGCTGTGACTTTCCTTGAAGTAGGGAAGAAGAAGAAATTATGCACTTCCTTATTCTACCTTTTTTCCTTGCGAGGTAGCTGGGTTATTTAAAGATTCCCAGGTGGAGGAAGCAGTCTGTCTCCTCTTGGGATTTCAGTGCTGGTTGCTAGCACTGCAGCTTGCTTACCCAGCTGCAGGATCTGGGAAACTACAGATCTGTCAGCCTGACCTCAGTGCCTGGCAAGGCTATGGACCAGATCATCTTGAGTGTGATCACAAGGCACCCACAGGACAGCTGGGACATCAGACCCAGCCAGCATGGGTTTAGGAGGGGCAGGTCCTGTCTGACCAACCTGAACTCCTTTTGTGACCAGCTGATCCACCTGGATGCAGGGAACTGTGGGTGTAGTCTGCCTGGACTTCAGTAAGGCCTTTGACACTGTCTCCCACAGCACCCTCCTGGAAAAGCTGGCAGCCCACAGCTTGGACAGGAGCACTCTTTGCTGGGTTAGGAACTGGCTGCATGGCCGAGCTCAGAGAGTGGTGGGGAATGGTGCTGCATCCAGCTGGGGAACAGTCACCAGTGGTGTTCCCCAGGGATCTGTGCTGGGGCCATCTCTTTTTAACATCTTCATTGATGATCTGGATAAATGGATTGAGTCTACCATCAGCAAATTTGCAGACGACACCAAGTCATCTTTGCAGATGACACCAAGATGGGAAGGAATGTTGATCTGCTGGAGGGTAGGAGGACTCTGCAGAGAAACCTGGACAGGCTGGATAGATGGGCTGAGTCTAACAATATGAAGTTTAATGAGAGCAAGTGCCAGGTCCCACACTTTGGCCACAACAACCCCCTGCAGCACTACAGGCTAGGACAGTGTGACTGGACAGTGCCCAGGCAGAAAGGGACCTGGGGGCACTGGTGACAGCAGCTGAACATGAGCCAGCAGTGAGCCCAGGTGGCCAAGAAGGCCAATGGCATCCTAGCCTGGATCAGGAATGGTGTGTCCAGCAGGAGTAGGAAGGTCATTCTTCCCCTGTACTGGGCACTGGTGACAGCACACCTTAGTGCTGTGTCCAGTTCTGGGCCTGCAGCTCAGGAGGGATGGTGAGATGCTGGAGCATGCCCAGAGAGCAGCAGCAAGGCTGGTGAAGAGTCTGGAACACAAGCACTATGAGGAGCAGCTGAGGGAGCTGGGAGTGTTTAACCTGGAGAAAAGGAGCTCAGGGGGGACCTTATCACTCTCTACGACTGACTGAAAGGTGGCTGTAGCCAGGTGGGGGTTGGCCTCTTCTCACAGGCAACCAAGGACAGAATAGGAGGACAGACTCTCTTAAGCTGTGCCAGAGGAAGTTTAGGCTGGACATTAGGACCAAGTTCTTCGCAGAAAGAGTGATTAGGCATTGGAATGGGCTGCCCAGAGCGGTGAAGGAGCAACTTTCCTGAAGGTGTTAAAGAAAAGTCTGGACATGTTAATCACTGCCATGGTCTACTTGACAGAGTGGTGTTAGGTAATAGGGTTGGACTTGATGACCTCAAACATCTTTTCCAACCTAGCTGGTTCTGCAATTCTGTCACTATCCCATCTCCTGGGGAGCAGAGTGGGATTGGATGCCTGCAGAGGAGAAATGTAAGACAACTTTTCCCAAATTCCTTTAGTCTCTGAAATTACACAAAAAACCTGACTTGTCCTTACCTTCCATTTTCTATTCTCAATGTCTCCCTTGACGTTCAACATCTACCCGAGGCAGAGAGAAATGATGAGAACAAGTAATACTGCCAGAATTACAGTGCAGGACAGAGACATTTCTGTGAATAGGACAATTCTCTTCACTAAAAAGAAAATATATATTGAGTTTCCATTCTAACAGCAAAGTTATGCCACCGAAATAGGTCACCACCCCTTATTTGTGCAACTCTCTGTAGCTGTTAATGAGCTGAGAATTGTGTGTATCCGAGGACTTGTGTTATCTACGCCATTTGTAACATTGAGTTTCATAGTTCCTGACAACTCTAATGCTGATACAGAGGAGGCTCTTGCCCCTCCAGTCCCTTTAAACTGGCTTGGCTATTCATTCTGCCAAGAAAAAGAGGGAAATGTGTACATTTTTTCACTTTGAATTTTAAAACTAAAACTTGGTTCCTGTAGGTTCTGTAATTTCTTTCTCTTTTCAAACAAATCAGACTGCAGCAGGAAAAATGCTTTTAAGGGTATTTATTTCTATTTTTTGTGCCTTATGATCATTTTCCACATATAGTACATAGCTGAAATGATATTCCCTTAAAAATGCTAAAATATTTACTGCTGGGGTTTGGGTTAGTATACTGGATTTTGCTTCAGAAGTGACTTTGTAAAGAAAACAAATAAGTTGTCAAATAAGCTCAAAAGACAAAAGCTGTAGAAAGGTGAAAATAAATGAGTGTTTCAGAATGTTACTGGGGCCAGAATCTGAATATTTGTTTTTTGCTACTGCTGTGATCACACTGTGATCTTTGTTTTCTTTTCCCCTCACATATGACCAGATGATAACTTAATACCTACCTTTTAAACATGCTTTTGTTAGCAGATCCTTTAGACCATTCTCATTTTTGTCTCCTATCCTTAAGCTCCTAAAAGGAGGGCTATGGATTGGCATTGGATTTGCAATGCCAAAAAGGTTTTGAGGAGTCCATTCCAGTCTAAAAGGGCAGCTTTTGTTAATGACAACCTTTCAGCTAAAGTTAAATAGCTAGGAAAATTATTACATCATTACCTTCCTCCTGAGTGGAAGGGCTGCCCAGAGAGGTCTCTACAGCTTGTTTTCATCAAGGCTGTAATTTAACAGCTGACATTTAAACCAGTCCACCTCAATTTCAGCACATTATAGGAACATAAGAACTGGAATTTTGATTTTTATCTCTGATAAAGAGGAGTTAAATGCATCAATTCAAACGGGCCTTAACTGTACTTTGAAAGAGTGAGTCAGATCAGAGGTCTATTTATCACATTCATCTTTCTTAAATCTTCTTGAGACCTGTCATGTAGCTTTTGAGCCTGCTAGTCAGTGGTGCTAACCCTAAAAAAAAAACAACAACAAAAAAACAACAAAAACAACAAAATCCAAATCAACCAAAAAACCAAATGAAATTATGTATTTTTAGACAGTATGTATTTCTGGTCCTCTGACCTGACAAAAACTGGAAATCTTCCACACAGAAATCATCTCCTGGCCTTTCAGCCTCCACTTCAGAGTGGCAGAGTCACAAAGAAGAGACAAAAATAACTGGCTACTTTCTGGACACATGCTGAAAGTTCAATGTGAATTTTGGATCAGTCCACACTATGTTCAAATTAGTACATCTGAATTCTTTTGTTATCTAGGGAATTCATTAAGTTTTCACAGCCTGAGGCACCCAACAAAGTGCCAAGATTTTGCCTTGAACACAGGTATGTGTTATGTGAAGATCCTGCATTGCATATGTGAAAGTGATTCTTCCAAGGATCATTAAGGCTGTTCCTTTTCTGTGGTTACACTTACAGTGCTACCATCACAGGCACACAAGCACATTGCCATGTCCCTTTCATGGGGCAGGTATCCCCACTGGTTGCTTGCTCAGGGTCATGGCAAGGAAGATATTCCCTCTGGTGCTTTTCAAAGACTAATACTACAGACTGCAGATGCTGAAAAAAATCTTAATCAGAATTCCTGAGGAAGATGCAAATTCCACTGAGTTTCTATTTGTGTCACTGTAATGGCATTATTTTATGCTTTAACGCTGTAAGGTACAATCTGGAGAACTCTTCTACATTGTACTGCTTACCACATACAGGCCTCACTCAAGATGACATTACCATTAAAATGGTATCTCTGGTTTGCATTTAATTATTAAATAAGCTTTTACACCTCTAATATTAATTAAATAAGATTTTACACCTCTAATATACAAAGGCCTTGTTTGTTAAGTAGCATTCAGAAGAGATAGAATTAATTAAACCCAGTAGTTAGAAGTTCCTAGGATAAAATTTAATGCTGATTTACAAAGCAGTCTTAATGACTGACATTGTTTTGCACTGATTTTAGTGAAAAAATTATTCTTAATCCTCTAGACTGTTTTGAAATTCCCTGTCAATGTGTCAACATTTTACACTTCCGCATGTATTCCAATTTTGAAACCTGGAAAAGAATACAAAACATAATTGCTTCAAAACTAAGCAGTCACCCACCCTTTTAAATAAAGATATTTGGGAAGAGACTGAATGCTTTAACTTTAGAAACTTACAGTTATATCTTAATTTAGTACTTAAGTGGGCTTTTCCTCTTTCTCCAACTTTCTCTGGTTTATGTCTTCTGTACTGGAGAATAACGTGTGGAGCAAGGCTGCAGGTATCCAACTTCATGATAAATTCAAACCTTTCTCAAAAGGTCAGAAGTGTTCTCATGTAGTTAGGTTAGTTACTACTAGGTGTGTCAGGAATGAAAAGAAAAAGACTTACTAAGAGGCTGGAACTGGTTTATAAAGGGCACATACCGTGAGAGACCCTGTTGTAGCTCTGTGCTCTATGTATTTGTTCATCATGCATTAAAATAGTGACTATGTGGCAGGGCCATCTGCACAAATGGAGAAGGTGGCAGACTGTCAGGTTGTTAATTTAACAATATAAGACTACTTTTTCTTGAATTATTCTTCTGCAGACTAGAACCTTGCAGTTTTTCCCTAGGAGGTTTGAATCAATTAGGTGAAAAAATCCCTCAGCTGAGGCCACCTTCTGCCACAGACATCACCACAGTCTGAGACTCTTTTGTAAGGATGGTGGAGGAGCTTTGCTTTCCTTATAAAATTGTAAAGAGACAAACAGATACAACTAATGAAAAACATGTATCTATTCTTCATGATGTCTTCCAACATGGTTGTTTACTCTTTGCTCACAGAAAAGAAAAATCATCTCCCTTTTTATACATTTTTCCTTGATTTCTTTAGATGACCAATTTATTTATTCTAACTTTATGGGCGTTACAACATTTCCAGCTTGGGCACCCAACAAAAGTATGGAGAGAGTGGCTGCATGAGATCTTTTCAGACAAATTAATTTTATCCCCATTTTAGACTCTTCCTATGGTGGAAAAATATGCTTTTTAAAGACTGATAAAATATTTCCAGTTGAGGGTTGTCAAAAGAAAAAGGTGTTTCTTGAATGTAGTGCCCAGGTGGTCACTAGAATCAAGGAGGCTGGTCATGGTGTGGTTTTATAGCTGTTTCAGTGTACTTCAAGTATGCATAAACCTACGTATGTATGTCCACAGCAGATGTCAATTTTGTATCTCAAGTATGTATGACAGTGAAGTAACAAGAGCCTTGGACATGTCTGTTTCAAGCAACATCTTCAATATATCTTTTACTGGACATGTTATTAATTACCAAACCACTCTTCAACTACACTGAAAGCACATACCTCCACACTGACATGAGAGTCCCATTTAAGGATGATGCAACTTTTCAGAAAACAGAGACCATATGGAGGAAGGGACATTTAAAGTTTTATTTTGAGTTTTCATCTTTCAAATCTGTCCAGGAATTTCACCATTTCTCTTCCAGGCCTGCTCCCCTCCCCGCACCCTTCTCCCCCAATATGTCTATGAGTCAGTAACACTACTTGCAAAACAAACTAATCTAAACAAGCTAAATTAATTCATTTAGTAGAGTAGATCAATGAGCAGACGTTCTATAGATGTCAGTACTGGTCAAGCCTTGACAACTTTCAAATCACCCTTCTATGAAGGTGTTTCTTTGCCTGTCTTCTTGTCTTCTCATCTTCTGTTCCTTTAATGTGAACTCTGCAGTACTGGGACTGCTTTCTGTGTTGCTGCAGAGGGAGGATGATTAGTTAAATTTCATTATTCATAAAACCTTACAAATTATATGATGCATTTTTATTTTTGTTTGAAAAAAATTATTTGAAATTCTTCTTAGTAGTACCTTCAAAATAATAAAGCTTTGCCTGGGAGTTCACAATCTCAGCTTGATAAGCAACTCTGGATCAGATTTCCCTTTCAGAATACACTGGTTTTAAATTATATTTGTTATCAACCTAAGAATATAACCCTATGCTGAGTGATATTTCTGACTCTTAGCAGTATTGTAGCAAGGACTCCCACAAATCAGCTCCTCATAAAATGCTTATTTTTAATAGCCATTTTTTTCTTGTTCTCACTACACTTGTTATCCAGCTATCAGAGTTTTGTTTTAGTATTCCAGGCTGCTTATCTCATGATGAAAGTGTACCAGCTGTGAAATTTTGTAGTGAGAATCATTCCTGCAATTGATCTGAGCACAGTTTTCCCAAAGAGCACAGAAAATCCACTGCTGCAGAAACAAAGGGGAGCTTACAGTCTTCTGGAATGAGGCAGAGAGGAAAAAAGATGCAAACCAAAGGAACTCTCTTGATACTTTGAAGAGAAACAGAGGGTGCACTGAGAAAAAATGAGTTAATAATGTAAAAATGTCAGGGGAAATAGAGGTTGCCTTTAGATCGGAGATCTGGTGTGCATTTTCAAATTAAAATGATGATTCAGGGGAAGCAGCACTAATATTTTAGTCTGTTGCTTTTGTGGTAAAAGTTTCACAGTAAGTATTAGCTTGCATTGTTTGCCTTGAGTGAACTGCAATGTCATCTGCTACAATGCCAGAGAGTCAAATGCAGCATTGCTGCAAGTAGGAAACTGGAAAAACCTTTCAGCAGTGCCCACATTCCATAGGATTGTAAGTAAAATTGGTTCAAAAGTCCTTAAAAGGTGTTTTAAAAAAAACAAAACATGTCAAAAGTTAGTTTGTTTTGGAGATTAGCAGATGCAGCTTAAATTTTTACATGAATGTCCCTATCAGTATATGGAGCTCAACATACAGCATAGGCAGTTCCTTTACCTGTTTCTGAAAAGCCTAACTGGGCAACTTAAGATCCATGGATACTGTGGTTATTGCAGTTTTAATATTCAATTAAGGCATGATATTTTAGTCTAGATAAAGTACTGTATGATGACAAATACTGGCTACTGACGGTTCAGTGTCTTTTTCCCTCAAAGCAGGTTATGGCTCTGTTTCAGAGCCTTTGAACAGATTACTTTCCAATGGTAGCCTCATGGAAGTAATACAACCCTGTCTCTGTGGGTCCTCTTTTGAATGATTTGCCCCAGACAGCCTGGATTTACTCATCTACTGAGTCTATGTAGTAGAAGCTGCTACCATTTGTAGGTTTTTGAAACGTGGAAGGCTTTCTTGGATGTGGAGAGAGCCTAAGGAGTGGGGTTTTGCCTGCAGGAGATGGGATAACCTTCTTGGGTTTGGGATTGGGGTGCAGGAAGTTCAAAGTCTGCTCCTGGCTGTTTTGCCGCCTGTGTTGCCCCCACATTGGGCTGCTTTTCCCCACAACTCCAAACACTTTCAAAGTCTAGTGCAGTTTCTGCCAGTGTGCAGCCTGGCCAAGCCACAATGGGAATGCTGATGGGAACTACAGGAGAGGCTGAAAGTACTCCTGAATTTCCACAAGCGTCTGCTTCCCATGGCTTATAACTCAATCAGAGGATATTTTGAGTCAAAGCAAGGCATATTTGGTTTTCAGTGCTTAGCATTCCCCATTTCAGTACTTTAGGTTAATCTGCTGATGTTTCAGAGCTGCTAAAATAAGACATAGTCGCACTGAGAATAGAAAAAGCGAAGTGTTTCTGCTGCCCTGATACAGAGTTGCTGCTACTGTTGCAATTGCAGAGTAGACATGAACTGAGAACAAGTTTTAACTCATGGCTCTTAGCTTCACCAGCAGAACAGATGTCTCCCAAGAGCAGCAGATCCCATGCCTTATTACTGAAGAATGTGTGTAAAGCGGTAGACCACCAATCTTCCCAGGGCACCACAGCTGTAATCAAAGCCTGTGTAAAACACAAAAGTATCTCAATGTATCCAAAACTATTCAGTCTTTCCAGTAAGGACATGCACACAGGCAGAGTTAAAGTTTTGCACTTCCCAGCCTTTACCCTAAGCCCCCATTTTTATGTTGCCTGTCAGGACAGGAGCTAGAAGGGCAGTAGGTTAAGGCAGACAGGACAAACGTGGCTCTCTGAGCAGAGAAACTGTTGCTGTGATCTGTTCCCAACAGCCTGACACTTGGAGGGCTGTCATGCGCTTGTGCTGGAGTTAAAAGGCCTTATAAGGCAAAGCCTGAACAAACTGTTAAGCAGTCTGAAGTGTTCCTCAGTGCTGAAAAACCTCCAGGGAATGCACAACATATCCCTGGCAAAGATTACAGCATATTTTGCAGCAAGCTCATAGAGTAACAAAGCAGATATTGTATCTTTGAATTTCAGGCTCTGCAGGCTAGTCTCAGCAAGAAAATTAAGATCAGGTCCCCTTCTTGGTCTCATTTTACTGCAGAGAGAAAAGCTAAGTGTCATTCATTTAAATCTGTCTTCAGGATTTCATAAAGTTACACATCAAGTCCGCTTCTGGAAATACACTCTCCTCAGCAGAATACTTATTTGAAGGTCTCTCTGAACTCAGGGCTGGACAAACCAATCTATTTGATCTGTGCACTAGTCAATATCAATGACAAAATGAGCAGAACTTGCACCTGAAATCTCCACAGTAAACCAGTCCTGCTTTGGCAACCTCCAGCTCACTTACGGTCAGTTAGGTGTGAGGAATTCCAACCCCTCCTCTTTTGCCACCGTGGTTCAGATGAAGCTGAGGCACAGCTGCCTTGCACCCTCTTCACTGAACTACAGGAAAACACTGCAGGCTTACATGCAAAAGGTTGTGATCAGTGACAGAATCTAGTTGGAGGCCTGTCACTAGTGGTGTCCTTTGAGGGCCCAGTCTTGTTTACCTTACCCATCAATGGCTTGGATGAAGGGGCAGAGGCCTGCTCAGCAATGTCACTGACAACACAAAGCTGGCAGGAGTGGCTGGTACCCCAGAGGGCTGTGCAGCCCTTCAGAAGGACCTCAACAGACTGGAGAGATGGGCAGAGGGAACCTCCTGACATGCAGCAGAGGCAAATGCAGGGTCCTGCACCTGGGGAGGAACAACCCCAGGTACCAGCACAGGCTGGGGGTGCCCTGCTGGGAAGCAGCTCTGTCCAGATGGACCTGGGGTTCTGGTGGACAGCAAGCTGTCCATGAGCCAGCAGTGTGCCCTGGTGGCCAAGAAGACCAGTGATATCCTGGGCTGCATGATGAAGTGCAGTGCCAGCAGGTTGAGGGAAGTGACCGTGCCCTTATCTCAGCCCTGGTGAGGCCTCACCTGGAATGCTGTGGTTTGTTCTGGGGTCCTGAGTTAAAGAAAGACATAAGCTCCTGGGGAAGTCCAGCGGGGGCTACAAAGGTAATCAGAATTACACAATGGTTTGGGTTGGAAGGGATCTTTAAAATCACCCAGTTCCAACCTCTCTGCCATGGCTAAGGACACCTTCCACTAGACTGCAGAATCACAGAATACATTGTGTTGGAAGGGACATTTAAAGGTCATTTAGTCCAACCCCCTGCAATGACCAGGGACATCCCCAAATAAATCAGACTGCTCATAACCCCATCCACCCTGATCTTGAATGCTTCCAGGGTAGATGCTGGAGCATCTACTAGCTCTCTGGGCAATCTGTGCCAGTGTTTCAGCACTCTCATTGTGAAAAATTTTGTCCTTACATCTGATCTAAACCTACCCTCTTCCAGTATAAAGCCTTGTTTTTTCACTCCACACCATTGTAAAACGTTTCTCTCCAGCTTTCTTGAAGTTCCTTTCAGGTACTAAAAAACCACAGTATGGTCAAATAAGGTCACCCCAGAGACTTCTTTTCTAGTTATTTTAAAAGAGCAGCCTTGAGTGAATAAGGGGACTAGAGCATTAGTCTTATGAGGAAAAACTGAGGGAGATGGGCCTGTTTAGCCTCAAGATGTCTGGGAGATGGTGTAATCAATGTCTATAAGTAGCTGGAAGGAGGGTGCCAAGAGCCAGGCTCTTCTTGGTGGTGCCAAGCAATAGGACAAAAAGCAGAAATTGATGCAGAGGAAGTTCCACCTGAACACGAAGAAAAATTTCTTTACTGTGCAGGTGACTGAACAATGGAAAGGGCTGCCTAGAGGTTGTGGAATCTCCCTCATTGGAGATCCTCTAGAAGTGTCTGGATGCAATCTTGTGCCGTGTGCTCTAGAATGACCCTGCTTGAGCAGGGAGGTTAGACCAGAAGATGTGTTGTGATCCCTTCCAACCTAATCCATTTTGTGATTATGTGGTACTTCATGGTGCTCACTCACAAAGGAGTCAACTGCACCCAGAAAGGTGTGGCGTATCTTTTTCCCCCACAAGATCAAACTGCTGTGACTCTTAACAGCTGATGATCACTCACAAGCAGTTTCTTTAATCTCTTTATTTCTTCTGTTGTTTGCATTCTCTTACTCAAGTTACTTTACTGTTCAAGACCTTTCCTTGATGTTTTCTGATGTTTTAAAATAAATCCTTTCCAATTCCTTTTTCTGTTTCTACTCAGCTGCCTGTTTACATTATGCAGGTGCTGACCTAAACTTACCTGGGCCTCTAGAGGAAAAAGCACGCTTATTCACTTCTCCAAAGTCAATGGGGTTGTTCAAAGCACTGCAAACAATTATAAAAGCAACAGAAAGTTGTGAATGCCAGTATGAAATGACTTTCAGAAACCAAGACCATTGCATTGAGATTTGTTTTTTTCCTCCTAAAAGGAAGCTTCTTGCTACAGCTGAGGAGAAACAGATTGGACATCTGTTGGCTATCCACTGAGTCCTCACATACTATCTAATAGATTGTTATGATTTAGGATTGGTACTTCCCAATTCAGTCCTTCCTAGAGACTCCAAGCCACACTGCCTCTCCCTCCTTCCACCTTCCCCTCCCTCTTCCCACCTTGGTGGGATGGAATTGAGAATTGGAAGCATAAAATGTGCAAATCATAGGCTGAGACAAGAAGAATTTACTAGAAACAGCAGGGAGATAATGAAACAAACCATAACACCAATAAGATTAATAATAAAAGGTAAAAGACATAGAAACCATTTACATGTAAAGCCTGTGACTGACTGGCTCTTCCCTACCCTTCCTTTTCTCCTGACCAGAAAAGGACACCTTTCTCCTCAGAAAATAGAAAGAGTTCCTTTTCCCTGTCCCTGGCAATGATGCTAGGTGGTATTTATATAATATTAGGGTCTGGCCATACCACCCTCCCCACTACCGTAAAAAATTAACCCTGTCCTGAGCCCTGGCTGAAACTGGGACATACATATCCATGTGAGAAGGACTTGCCAACACATTTGCCATTTGCAGTTGCTACTTTGTTCATGGATGCCAAAAATGAGATTAGAAGTCTCTTGAACAGGTCTATAATTCACCTTTATTACTAAACAAATTCAGACACATTGCAGCCTAGTCAGTTGCAGTGGTCCACACATCGTCATGGATGCAAAAGAGGTATTCATACATCTTTGTTATATCATACCAGCCATCTTCATCAGAAGATAGATTTATCCTACCTAAGTTTTGGCAGGACACTGGATAGCGAGACACAAGCACACCTATAAATCAGTCCCCAAAGGTAATATGGAAATTAACGGCAAGATAAAATAACTGTGCTTCAATGGAGAGCTAATAGGAAGTAAGTCATCTGCAGATGACAATTGACAGTAATTGAAGAGTGTTACAAAGTGCCATTTGTCCTGTAACCATAATGAGACAAAAACACTGTCAGTATTCAAACTTCAGCAAGTTAGTTTTGACCATTAACTCACCATTCTGTGCACTGCTTTCTAAAAATGTACAGCCAATTGAACTGGAAGGCACCTCCATAAAAACAGATAATTAAATTAATATTTCAGAAAATCACATTTCAAATCCATCAGAATAAGAATGTTCTTATTGAAAACATATAATCTCTAGGAAATGCCTTCTCTATAAACTACCAATATAACAGCAGCTGGTGACCAGAAAGAGCCAAACTGAAGTATAGTTATTAAAAAAGATTGGTGGTAAAGGCAAGTAAACAGGAAAAAAAAAACAACAAAAAAACCCAAAAACCTATGGAGAAAAGCAGTGTAACCAAGTACCATACAGAAAAAAATGCACACGAATCAAAACAACTTTGAGGATAATAAATCAGTGCTAAGCTAAGTATCAGAAGAATAAAAGTAAAGAAATGAACAAAAATTGTCACTAGCCAAATTCGGTAAAACAGATGGGCCAAAACCTGTTATTAAGGTTGGTTGAGGCCAGAGACTTGAAGTACAACTCAGCTTGATGTGTAACATATATGACTGCTTGACTCTAGCTGTGGAAGCCCGGAAGATGAGGGGCTAACATATATGTCTCAAACACTGATAGCTGGATAGCTTGGAGCTAAACGAAGGACTGATAGTAAGAACATGCTGTGAGAAAGAACAGAATATGGCTGGAGAAGGGGACCAGACAGAGGTAGGGCAGTATTTTTCTGGGTCAAACACCCTTTTTCTGCCTTCTGGAGATAAGCACAACACAGCAAACCACAGCCACANATAAGCACAACACAGCACAGCATAGGCACAGGAATTAGGTCAAGAAGCAGACACAGACTGTCAACTGAAGGTCAACCCAATAGAGGTGGGATCAAGATCACCAAAGACCCCTGAAACCCTCTGACCCATTTTCACAAAGGTACAGAAGAACAAACTGTGCATGACAAATACTTTGCATTTAAAGTGAGAAACTGAGAATCTTAGCTCCAGGCTGGGGAAAGTTATTTATAAAATGTTCCTCCATGATGTCCAGATGCTGTCTGCAGACCCTAAAACACCTCATCAACTGGGTTAATGCTGGAACCATGACTGGTATTAGCAATCTTTTTCCCTTCCCTTCCCTTCCCTTCCCTTCCCTT
>WEIU01012154.1:33420-43741 GCA_013389925.1 Aegithalos caudatus
GGGAAGGGAAGGGAAGGGAAGGTGATTGTCTCTAAACTCCACATACATACATATTTGTACATATAGCTGATGCAATCCACTACCTTGTAAAAAGAAAATAATCACTATTTGGACTTCAGTGGCAGCCTGGCCACAGATAAAAACTTCCATTGTGCCAGCAGGCACTGCACAAATGCTGAATGAAGTGCAGTCTAAGGATATCCTCTGCAGGAGCCAAAGACTCCTCTGCAGAAAGGAGAAGCATGTCTATGACAGCTTAAATCCATCTAATTTGTAGATATAATAATGTAACAGGGCCTCTGCAATACAAACTGGACTGTTGGTTAGCCATCCAATTCAGTTTCCAGGCTGCAATTTGCTCAGATGCTCTGGTGCTGTCCAGGGAAGCTAACACAAAGCTACTGAGTGTTTGGTCTCACTTTCCAGCTACTGCTCAGGTAACACTTTAGTATGGGAGGGAATGAAGAGCAGCAAAAGGGACTTAGCTGCCTACCAAGAGCAGCATTCAAATAAGCTGTCAGTAAGTTTGATGTGAACGGTAATTAAAAAAAAAAAAAAAAAAAAAAAAAAAAAAAAAAAAGTTGTTAAAAAAGAATCGAAGTCCTNAGGATCAGAGTCCTAAAGCATTGTCAAGTCTTAACAAGCCTGCATCAGAATTTGTGGCAATACACAAGACAGAGAGTGAGACAGACTTGCTCAGCATAGCTGATCTGATACACAGGATGCCATGGCAGGAGCAAACAGAACTTTGAGATTACAGAAAATGGGATTAAACCTGTTTACAGGAAAACAAGGGATTCAATCAAGACCTCTGTAAGCAAGAGATGTTGAAAAATGTATGAGTTGTCTGTATAATTCTTAACCTGACTTTGTAATAGAAAATTATTAACTTTCCTGAAATGGTATATAAGCTTTGGTTAAATCTGAGTAAAATAGAATTCTGATCACTGAATCAGTCTTCCCATCTCTCTGTCAATCGTCAATAAGAATTGTTTTGTTAGTAAACTTGTTTACTTATATATTTAATATACTTGATTAATATTCATCAAACCTGTGATGGTGAAATTTCTAGAGCTAGTGTCTGTGCTGGCACACTGTGTTAGCAGAATTTGCACCAGAGTAATTGCATGAATAAGAACAGCTGAAGTACATAAGGGCTTTTGCTGGAGCAGCAGTTTTGCAGAGCAACTGTATGTGTTACCCATACAGCACTGCAGCAATATTTTCTGTTGCAAAATCACCAAGCTCCAATTCCTTTAAAGTGTGTACTTTATTCAATTTTCATGATGGATTCAACATTTTCACAAGCTAAGTCATGTCTATCCAGCTCTGTCATTGCCTGAATATTGTTTGATAAGGGCAGGAGGAAGGAATGCAAGAAGAAGGGGAAAGGGAAGTGATAGTTTTACCTTCAAAGAATAAATCAGAAAACCTCCATTTTTCTAAAGTACTGCAGATTGCTAACTGAAGGATTTAATTTGCATGTAAAATTGTATAAATTATATTTTGAATGCAGATGTTGAAAGCATATGAGACTTGTGTAAACGTGCATGTATCATGTAAAGTGAAATGTGTGGTGTGAAAAATACATTGCCCTGTCTCTCAGCACCTTCATGCATATTTAATCCCAAAGATAAGGGAACAAGCTTTTACCCTCTCGTTTTATATGCCTAAATGGAATATGCCAGCCTTCAGTTATGTCAGGGTCCCTTTTGCTTGATAGCTATATCTCATCTCAAACTTTTTTCACTGTGACATAGTCTTCCCAAGAAAAGCCAGTCCCACAGCTCAACAGTGTAAATGCATCAGCTGATTGTCATGGGCATTTATTTCACCCAATGACTCAACTTCCTTCAACAGCCTTTGACAAGACAAAGGTGAAATATCTTTTTGAAATCCAGTGAGAAAGCATTATGAAGGTATGTTAGTATTTGGAGAGGTCATCTCATGTTCTTCCTGGGCACAGCATCCAGCAGTTTCAGAAATATGTCAAACAACAAATGGAGTATAAAACTTTTCTTGCTTTCAAAGTAAAACTCTGTCACAAAATGTTCTATGGTCAGGATTGATTAAAGGCAATTGTAGATTATAGGAATTTAACTGGCTGCATTAAAAAGCAAACAAAAATCTCTTCAGTTCCTAGAAACAGTTAATGCTCTTTTGGTGGCTAGCCAAGTGAGGGAAACATCAGCAGTACTAATCCAGCTCAAGAAAGGCACTTTAAGCAGCCTATAGCATTTTTTCCTTAATTTTTTTTTCCAGCTCATGTCATGTAATGTACTTTTATATATCTCCCTGCCTTCTAGGTCAATCCAATGAAACCTCTGTACTAATGAGTCCTCTGTTTAATGACAGAAGATTAGCATTCCTATAGAGCATTGTAAATTACTGCATCTACTGTGACCAGGTGTTTCATCCTCAGATAAGCAGAAATTTCCCTGTATGTATACCTCTTTCTCAGATGTAAACATGACTTCGCAAGTAACCTGGTAAAGGTTTATTGATTTCTCTGGCTACATTTTGCTGTTTTGTGTTATCTCATATTGCTTTCACTAATTTATGCTTTTTTAATTAATTCACCACCATTCAGAGAGAAGCTCCAGAACAGGAACACCAACGCTGATGTTATGGGAGAGAATAACTACTTGGTTTGCTGTTAGTTGTCCTTTTGGAGGTGTTGGTGCATGGATTCTTCAGCCATACTTCTGAAAAGCATCCTTCCCCATCATTTATAGAAAGATATACGATTCCGATTATGATGTTTCTGGCCATCTGATACCTAAAATTTCTCTTCCAGTTTATAAGACAGAGACTTCTTTTCCTGCCACCAACGTTTCTCTCATCTGTGATGGCAGAGGGTGATAGACCCTTGCTACAACATATGGGCACATAATTGTTTCACTTCTGAGCAAGGTTGAGCAAAAGTGCTTCTTTGCAGAGGATGTCATGTACTCCTATCCACAGTCCTCTTCCTTTAGATGATCTTCATCAAAACATCAAAAGAAAATTCAGTTACATAATTTCTTGTTCAACAAAACAGCTCATTAGTTAGGGATAACTAAGTCTAAGTATTAGTAAGAGATTCAAGTTTTAAACGTATGCAATCCCTTTAAATATCTCAGGAAATGTAAGTAAGTGAGCAATGAACCCATTAGCCAAGTCCTTATGCTCCTTTTCGACTTTCTATCACCATCTGATGCAAAACTGGGTAGTCTTACACATTTCAGGGCTACTTACCTGTGGTATACCCTCAAGACATTTTTTTGCTACAGTACCTCAAAAGTTGATTTTCCTTCCATTAGTAAATACGAAAGAAATTATTAGGAAAGCTTACATACTGTGATGTCTAAAAATGCAATTCTATAAAAAAGACAAAAAAAGGTTTGAATTGCTAGAGACACCTATTAATTTGTTTTTCCTGAATATAAGCACTTCCTATCTTCTGAGAAATGAGATACTTTTGTATCTTTACATCTGTTTACTGCATCACCAGTACACTGACACTGGAATTCTGAAGTTGAATCCATAGTAGAGGGATTTTTGGTCAGACTGCATTTGCTAATGCCTATATGCTTAATTGCTCTGGTTCATCAGTGTCTCTGAAATAGTGGTTAGTGTAACGCATGCTTTGTAATGAGGGAAGGAAGTATTATTTACTATAAATAGTCTGGTATCCATCTTTCCCAAAGAAATAAAGTTATGTGTCCTTCTACTTCTTGTTCTTCTCCTTCAAATAGTGTTTTAGGGTATACAGAATTAAAACAAGTAATTTGAGGCAGACAGAGTATTTTTGAAGTAATGATTTGTTTTTTCTTTGATGTCTCAGGTTAGCCACACAAAAACTATTGTTCTCATTGCAGACCCTTTAGCTCAGTATACCAGTATTTATTTCCAGCAAATATGTTTTTCCTCTTCCATGAAATAAATTATTGCATTGTGAAATGAAGACAGTCAATTCTAACTATAAATTAGTCAATTTGCAGACTACTTTGTGTTCTTTACACTTCAAACACGTTGATGGCAAAAATTATTATTGTGGATAAAATCCAATTATTTAAGAGGTTCAATTCTGTTTTCCTGACCTAGTTTTAGTAAAATAAGGCTTACTTCTGTCTGCCGTTTTGCATATAACAACTGTCACAAGGCACAGTACCTAATAAATAATTAAATATTATGTGTCCTGTAGCTGCAACTTTAAAAAGAGTACAACTCTTACTTTCCACTCCTATTCTTTATCCCCCACAGTGCTCTTGCTGTACAAAAGCATTTTGTTGATGGAGGAAAAGACAGATCATCTAGACAAGCTTACAAGTTTCAGCCCCAAGGGAATCATACATTGCAAGAACAACTATAGTGTGGCAAACTGAAGAGCTGTTGCCTAGTGGGCCATAACAGATCCTGAAGGAGGAAGGTATGCTTTAAAAGAGCAATTGTATGTGTGATGCTTTGTCTCAGTTTTCAGTCATTTGAGGCTCAGAGATTTCTGGATCTTGACAAAAATCTGTCTTGGTTTGGAAAGACAGGTATCTGCCAGGGAAAGTTGGAGCTTCGCTTGGAATGGAGAATGTAAACCCCCTCCCTCCAAATTATTATAATTTTGCAATTAAGGGGCTTTCAGGAAAAGAAATGGGAATAGGAATAACAGGTATTTACTAGGAATATTTAAAAATACAAATGTATTAGCACAAAAAACAAGAAACAAAAAAATCCTAGAAACACTGACAGAGTCAGAACACGACCTGACACCCTGTTGGTCAGGGTGTTGGAAGCAGTCCAAAGTAAGTCCTCTTGGAGTGACAGATGCAGTTCTGTTGGAGTAGAGATGATCCTGTAGAAGGGTCCAGTGGTGGCGAAATGGGTTCAATCTTCCTCTGGGAATCCAGTGGAAACAGGCCTCCTTGGACATTGCTCCCCCAGGCTTGTACATTCACGCTTTGAACCTCTAAGTAGTCCTTTAGCATCCACAGCAGCCTTCAGTCAAAAGTGACTCTTCAAATCATTCATGCTTCACATGAATGCTTTACTATGCTTCCCCCACCCAATTAATCTCTTTCCAGGCTAACAAATCTCAGTCTACAACCATCCCTTGAAAGAAAGGATGACTCCATCCCTGTGGTCATCTTTCTCTGCTTTCTCCTAATCTTCTCCAATTAGTGGTAATATTTCTCTAATTCATTACCACAGGTTATATACATATATATATATTTTAAAGTGCCATGGGATCTTTGCCTTTCAATTTGAGCAGCTTCTTCAAATTGCTGAGTTTTTTTATCACACTGTAGATAGAGTATGTAAGCAAATTAATTCAGGCTCTGAAGCAGCAAAGCTTTCCTTTTGCTTTATGCTTACCCAACAAGGGGTAAGTAATCCCATTAGAGACAGGTGCATGTCAATCCCAGGAGGGTGTGTTTGGTGAAGGGCAGCATTCCTCCTTCAGCCTGGCTGTGTGATGCAGTTCTTATAGAGGATGTGGAGCTACACTACTAGCTTGAAGGATACTGTCTGGAAGTAATAAACCCTGTGCACCTGCTCCCCCACTTGCCTTCTCTGTGTCTGTTTCCTATGAAGACTGCTGTATTCACATTGAGAATCCCATGGCAGTACAATGTTCCTCATTATGACATTTAAGAATAATTTGAAAAACCGGTCTACCCGAAATCCTGAAGGAGAGCAGTAATTGTCCTGAGGCCCGATGACACTCTTTTCTACACTCAAGAAAAGCACCTTCTGGGCTGTATAGAGAAAAATACTACTTTTGTAGTATCTCTCACATGGCTCAGTCTCACTGTAAAGTTCCAGTATTGTCATAAAGGGGCAGTTGCTAAGACATTCTTTAGGGCCATCTTGTTTTACTTGCAGCAAACAAGTATTATTGGCTGAATTGCTTTAGACTAAGCAGCCTAAGCAGCCTTCCCTTCAGCAAAGGTGTTGCGGTGCATGGTCCAGCTAAGCGTGGCAGGGATGTGACAGTCCCCCTGGGAGCTCCACAAATCCCAGTTATCGCTGGTTGGCACAGGAACAAAGAACAACAGCACTGGTCCTTGGGTGTAACTAAGGAGGTTTATTAAATTGGAGGAAGCAAGCCCCTGAGGAGCAAAGAAAAAGGGACCCCAACAATGGGCTTGCAGGGGATTTTATGCAACAGTAACAGGGGAGGGAGTTCGGGTTCCAAACCAATAAGAAAATGGGCAAGGAGGGGCTTTGGGAGAGATGGCGGGGTACTGAGCCAATGGAACGGCAAGGGAAAGAGGGAGGATCACATGGACCAATGGGTGCCAAGCATGAGGGAAGTTCTTGGGTGGGGACTAGAGTACAGGTTGGCCCACGAGGAAGACAGACAGGGAAGTGTCTGGAAGGGGGTGAGGATAACAGAAGATTGACACATACTGGAACATGGGGTGATCCACATAGGGGAAAAACTTAGGGGTACATAGAATGAACCAACTATAACATCTATTTGACATATGAAACTGAAAAACACACCGCACACAAAGGGAAACTCAACTTCTTGATTAAAAACCTTTTACTGCCAATTTATGTAAGATCAATAGAGAACCAGTTGTCTCATGTAGTACCTTAAGGTGCCACTTTTAAACATTTGTAAATATGTAAAAATCCCAGAAGTTTTGCAGTCTCTGCAAGCTGAATTTTTTTCCTTGAGATAATAATGCTCAAGGGATTGCCTTTGATCCTGGAAAACAACAATTCTTAATTTTTTTGTCATCACTTCTTCACCACCTAACATAGGGCTTGGTGTAGGGTACTGTTGGCACTAACTTGCTGGCCTAAATATGGGCAAAGAAAGGTTGTGTGAAGTGTATGGAGTATTGAACTGTTGTATAAACCTGCATAAATGGAAGGTGATGTTTTAAAGGCATGAAGGTACCACTGAAGAAACAGCTCTTCTAAAGAAAAATTAAGGTGCAAATCCATCCTTGTGTTGTTTCATCATAGGATCTACACAAATAGGAAACAGCATCTCCACAGCATCTACCACAGCTGTCTACAAGCAGTGCTTGGAGTGATAACACATTGTAAATCAATGAACATTATAGGCAGCAACATGTATTTCTTTTCTGAACAGTGGTTGTTCAGTCAGAGTCTTGGACTCTGCTGCTCTGAGACATGACTCATAACAGGATAAATCTTGATAGGTTCTTATTCCAGAGGAAAAGCCTCACTTTTCCACAGAGCTATTTTTGGAAGCAGGAATAGCTGTGTTGTGGTGTCATGCGTGGCTAGAGTAAAGCTTTGGCAAAATTAGTATTTTCAATTTTAGTTTTTCTTTGTTTCCTCTGAAAATGCACTTCTTTAGCAAAGATATTAAAACCAACTTTATTCATGGGTGATCCTAGCCTTTAAGCAGGAGCAGCACTCATAGCTGCTGATCAGGACATAAGAAGCTTTAATGATGTTTAACTATCAGTCTGTGAAAAATCAGCTAACATTACTGCATTATGTTGCATCTCCATACTGAAATGTTCCATTAGCCACTGAGTCCAGATGCTGTTTTGATCTGCTGACTGCATTTGATCTCCCTTATTAGTACCAGCTTTGGTGTGCCCTGGAAATTATTTTATCTTTGCTTTATGTCTAGTACAAATTTACAGAGAAGGATGATGTAATTTGTGAAGGAGTTCTAGAGTACGTTCAGCTCATATTATGTAATTTTTATGGCACCTTTCTGGTACAAATGATCCAAATGTGTATTTACTGCATCTGGGTTTGTTAGCTGAGTTTTGTGCCCTCATTGCATACATCACAGACTGTGATAAAAGTGTGTGAAAGCCTACAGAAAAATAAGGAAATTAGAACAGAACCAAAACAATGTCAGCACACAGGATCAGTCCATGGAAGTGCCATGAATCCTCAAGGAGCCTCGTATCTTGTATTCTTGGTAGTAAAGGCTGACCACTTCTTATTCCATTTGAATAGCACTGTACCATTCATCATGTATTAAAATCTTTCAGAAATTATAAACACTTAGTCAAAATGAGTATTTTCATATGCAACAGGAACACAAAAGCTTTTGTCAGCTAGGCATCCAATTTATTTCTGTTTTCATTACAATGTCTCGGCAAGAATAGCTAAAATAATTATTTGAACTCCAGAAAGTTCATTTCAACTGGGTAAGCTGAAGAACACCATGTATTCATATAAACATGCTCAGTTGTTTCACAATCTTTATCAAATTTTCAAGGAAACTGTAGCCATATCATAAGAGAAACTTCTGGCAAGAATGAGTAAATGGGAGGCCGAGCTGCTGGAAGTCATGCAGGAACCTCTGCTACCTGATGTATTCATAAAAATCCTGGGAAAGGAGATGAGCTCTAGGATGATGACATAATGGGTAACAGTTAGAAAAGACAATTGTGAAGATCTGCAGAAATATCTGAGTGATGGAGTGAGAAACTGACATGAAATTTAATATAAAGTGTTCCTGTTCCACAAGGGAAAATACCTGAGCTTTCTGCATAAAATAATGGACAATGAGTGGATGATGACTTCTCCAGACAGTGGTCTTAGGGCTGACTGATACTGCCAAGAAAATGTCATCTCAGTGTGAAAAAAAAGGCAAGACAAAAGGAACAGAGAACAAACCAAAGGGTGTCATAGTGCCACTGAATAACTGTGTTTTCCTCATCCTTTGAATACTGTGTGTAGTATCAGAACTGTAATTTCAGAGAATATATAAAGGAGTTGGGCCAGGATAACTCAAGGATGTTAAAAGATCAGACATATTTTCTGTACTGGGAACTGCTTAGTGGATGGGGATGCCATCCACAAAAGAAAAATTTAGGCCTTGTTGTAGAGATCTGTATATGAAATTGTGAGGGCCTGACAGGGATTGATCCAGTTCACTGTTGTCCAGTTCTACAACAAAGGGGCTTCAAATTCAAAGAGTGGGAACAAGGTTGAAAACAATGTGCAATGATTATTCAGGCAACCAGTCTGTGAAACTCCTTGCCAAAGAATGCTGCCATAGTACAGTTTTACATGGCCACTAGTTAACTAAACACACAGAAACACATGCAAATGTAGGAATCACTCTGAAATGAAAATACCTGGGGGCTGACAGAGTGTTAAAGAGAAGTGTCATATATTATTGTATATTATTGGCCTGTGCATGTTGTTTCCCAGGTATCCACTTGAAAATGATTGCTGGAAGCAGGATAAGGAAAAAGTTAGACCTTTGGTATGGCTCAGTGTGGATGGCCTTAAGTATGTTGCTCTCTAAATAATGCCTCTAAATATGGCAGCTATGGCAAAGAGCAAGGAGGTACTTTTCTGTGTGCTCCAGAAATAGTACTGAAATAGGGGAGGGAGAATTTTCTCACTAGGGGTAGTGTCTTGTAATCATCTTGGTGATGACAACAAAAAAGTTTTCTTTTTCTTATTTGAGTTTTTTAAAAAATGTTGTAATCTGCAGTAATTTCTCTGTTCACTTCTTGTTAAGACTTCCTTGCTTTAGAGCTTTACAATACAGCACAAGGTGGAAAAATACATTGAAAACTCACGAGGTGTGCATTGCCTCTAACTTAACCACATCATCATCTTGGCTATTAATCTGTATGCTTATACTGTAAAACTGCACTTCAGTTCCTGCAAGGACTATTTGGTTTTCTTTTGGGGGGAGGGGGGATGCTCTGAAGGAGAAGAGAATTGCTACAATCAAACAAATGTTGCCACAGAGCTGTGCTTGTAAAAAAGGTCTTAAGCAGTGTCTTCTACACTGATAAAATATAGGCTTTGGAAAATTGAGAGATAGCTAACACAAACTTTTCCCTCTGCAGCACTGCTGTTGAACACCACCACTCATATATTTGCTTTCACAGACATAAAATCAGTCTAAACCCCAGTTGCTGCTGCCACATGCTGTACTGTCTTTCCACACAGAATCACAGAATGGTTTGGGTTGGAACAGACCTTAAAGATCAGCTCATTCAACCCCCCTGCCATGGACAGCATAATCTCCTACTAGTGCAGTTTGCTCAAAGCCCCATCCAGACTGGCCTTGAACATTTCCAGGGATAGGGAGGGCATCCACAGCTTCTCTGGGCACCTATTGAACGCAAGGTATTCCCTGGAAGTATCTTTCATCAGTCTGTAAAAGTGGGCATTTACCCAGTTGTTGGAGGTTGGGTATTGTTTCTTTTATGTTAGTTGAATTTTTTCCATTTATGAAAAAATTAGTTACCATTAGTTACTTAGTTGCTAGGTAACTAATTGCTGGGTACTTAACCAAGACAACAGGGTGGCCAAGCATGAGTTTCAGAGCTGATATTTTCTGATAATGGGCCATTAAGGCTCACCAATGACA